>JASAMZ010003020.1:0-21358 GCA_030248115.1 Linhomoeus sp. GSCO2_2
AATCTGGCGGAAAAGTCATCGCCTGGCACCGCAGCACTTTTCCCCGCAGCACTTTTCACCAGAAACTTTTCACCAGAAACCTCGCAGCACTTTTCACCAGAAACTCGTAGCACTTTTCACCAGACAAGCCCTCCTTACTACTCGAATATCTTCACTGGAGCAAATTTTCAGCTTTCGGCGGTCGCAATTTTTAGGCGAAATTTCCATTTTTATACTCCACAAAAAGTGTGGAGTATATAGCGATTGTGCGCGAAACGCAGTAATTTGGATCGGATGGGGTTCGCGCGTGAAGCGGCCGATTTGCAAACGGTTTTTTGCGTTGGGTAGGCCTAGTAGGTGGGCAACCTGCACGACATATGGGGTCACGCTCCGGGACCCCGTTGGCGGGAAATTCAAAAATTTATTTTTTCAAAGTACTGAAAAACGCATTAGGCAAGGTAGAACTCGAAAAAGTTGCATATAATGGTATATACTATCTTTTGATATGTTGTAGTACTCGAGAGGGCCGAGGGTGGAAAAAAAGAATTGGATCGCTGCGGGACCCATTTTGGCGCCAAATTTGAAAAATTCGCGAATTTTGGCCCCGGGTCGACTTTGACGGGCTGCTGTGCGAGCTAGGTAGCAACTAGAGCGGCGAGACCACTCTTGGTGCTCCTTCCCAGATGTTCTCTATCGAATGAGCCATGAACGGAGAAAATCGGGTGAAACACAAAAAACTTTCTTACACTGCGACTTTTTCGACTCCGGGGTCGAAAATAGCGATATTCGCATTTCGGCGTCTATAGCGCTCGAATGCTTTGCCGAATCGTTCCAAAAGTAGTTTCAAACGATTCTACGCTTAAATCTGGTCTAGAAAAGTGTTTTGGAAGAATTTTTGAAGCTACAGTATCCCTGCAGCGTCCGTTTGAATTGTGGGTGTCAAGTCAACTTTTGCGATATTATACTCGATTTCGGGGTTTTCGGGGGCGCTGATTACGAATTTGGCATCCGTTCAGTGTTTAGATGATGTTTGAACGTACCGACGACAAATTTGTATGCTACCGTACCCCAAGTGCAGAATTTCAGTTCCCAGAGTCCACAGGAAACTAGGGGTGTTGTATGTCGAATCTGGGGTATTTTGGGATGTAGATCACGAATTCAGCATTGCTTTTGCGATTGAGAGTGTCAGGAGGCCACAACAGCAGAAGAGTCACCGTGCGTAGGAGTCCAAATTTGTGGAGTATACTGCGTCCCCCGGACGACTTGCCTGGTTCCCACAAATTTTTGGTATTTCGGTGCAAAGT
Source organism: Linhomoeus sp. GSCO2_2 (assembly GCA_030248115.1). Lineage (NCBI taxonomy): Eukaryota > Metazoa > Nematoda > Chromadorea > Monhysterida > Linhomoeidae > Linhomoeus > Linhomoeus sp. GSCO2_2. The sequence goes on from JASAMZ010003020.1 coordinate 1,284, forward strand.
GGGGTCAGTTGAGATATTTCGATGTCAGTTGGGCATTCACGTGATAGAGCATCAAAAGATACGTTGTTTTTGTTATAATCACGTTTTTCGTCCGACGCGTATTTTGGCGGGAAATTTGAATTCAAAAATTTGGCTGCCGTATTTGTCCCGGGCACCTACCGTGTAAGTACTCGATTCCAGCTTTTCGGTGATGCTGATCACGAATTTGGCGTTGTCTTTTCGTTTTGAGATGTGTGGGGCCATTTTTGAAGAATTTGCTTGCCACCACGTGCCCTCAAGTGGAAAACCTGGTTGTGTCAGTTCAGCCGAAGCTAGGTGTGTTGTATGTCAAATGTGGGGTATTGGAGGCTCACAATTCCGAATTTGCTATTAATTTTGCGATTAGAATGGCCACTAAGCTTCACTGACATGTCTCGTTGATCAATAGGCAGCATGATTCAACTCCCAAAATTCTTCTGAAAGAGGGGAGGAGTGCCCCGAGGGGCTTTGCCCCCGTCTACTAATCTTGTTAATCTATTTATGTATTCATTTGCCATCTTTCACAACTTCGGTAAGTCAATCCAAACTAACTCGTCTCTTAGTCGATTCGTTTGCACTATTAGTTAACTAGGTTTATCTAAAGACTGATTTGGTTGCTGAGGCAGCGTTTTGGCCAGCCTCTGTTCAGATCAGCTCATCAAGGCAGTCCAGTCGGACGGAGACGTGCCAAGCGAAAATCTCGTATCCGTAGTATTCGCCCTGTCACTTATCGTGGCCGTCGCTCTCGTGTTTCTATGCATTTTGATAGTGATGGTGTCGCTGGTCGATGACTGAATGTGTGCGTCTGTCCAAGAATGTGCACGCAAGTGAGGGAATCTCTCGGACAATGAAGTGTTGAGTAAAACAGTCGTGGTGTGGCTACTGGCTTCCTCCGGGCGATGCTCGAGTGCAATAACAATAGTTTCGCCCAGTTACACCGGTCACACCTGTCAACATGTGGAACTCGAACCAAATCACACAGTCAGTTACAGTGCTAAAGTATCGTTTCTCGCCAGTGTGCGCCTTGCAGAAACGCATCACGGTCTCGGCTGTATTGCATTGCGTCACTATCCACTAGTAGCCGAAGAACGCGTAGATAGGCTGCAGACTTAGAGTGACCCTCTTCCGTCTTCTTCCCGCGTTCCGAAGTCGGCAGGCCATTGGACTGAAGAAGCAGTTCTTCGGCTTCTCCTCCCACGGAGGCCTCGTCGGCTCCAGCAGTCTGCAGTTACAGTAGTTGTGGACGGAAGATTTAAACTACATACCTAACGTATGTCTGTAAACCTTTTGGTTTACATGGCACTGGCAGAGCTTTCACGATATCTTTGGAGGTGATTATGGCGATGGGCTCAACTCATTCACATGACACACACTCGGACTCTCCTCAATCCTCTACTCGCCTCAACTCAACTCACTGTACATCTAAAATACTGCACGACTGCCTTTCACAACGACATCGCCAAAGGGCACTGACTGAAGCATTTCTCTTTGTCTGAATTTCCCGTCGCCGGTGTCACATGTGGAGTAGCTACATATAATGTGGGTGGCAAACGTCAGCTCACTCGATCAGGCGCCTCCTCAGAGCGGCGTATTCTGCTGGGGAGAGTTTCTTCACGGCTTCACTGCGTTTGCCCACTTGACCCAACCCTGAAGTCAAGAGAGTTTGCGTTGCGTGACATACAGTACATACCGGTAGCTCCAGTTTATAGCTCAGGTATGTTCTGTCCAATAACGTGTCTTGTTAAAATGTGTCTTTCGAGATGCAGAAATGTGTTTAGGAACTGGGACAACAAACTGTTACGCGATTGTTTCAATGGTCATTACCGTAGTTTCCCCACTGCTGGAAAGCCAGGGGAAGGGACGGCGCAACGGCGCGCATGGGTTGAGCCGACGACATGGTGAGCATCAACAGGACGCCGCAGCTGGCGCAGCCAAGAAGCAGTTGGGACATTCTTGTCGCCACTTCAAATTTGATACACTTGTCTGCCTAGCTACCAGTTTATAATGCGGGGATTCCAATATCGAAATGAGTCAAGGTTTGGTTTGCGCAAGTATATATCTAGGCGCGCTGCCTTTGATCCTGGAAAACTCAAGCGTCAGAGGCGGACAAATGTCGCCGACGGTGATTAGGGCGCCCGCCCCATGCCCACTCGCGCCCCACGGACACGCCGGGTGGATATGTAAGCATCTATGCTCATGGGGTCAGTTCGCTTGATTGGAAAACGCAATTTCAACGAAGCGGCTGCCGTCTCCTTTAGCGACGCTACCGCGGCCGGCGCCTGCTTTTCGGGGTAACGGACGGGCATGGGGGGCAATGGGGCGGAAGTTGTTGTGTAGTGGGGAGGGGTGCTGTCAAATGGCGATCGTCACACGAGCAGAGGTGTACCTATTTTGGGAGCCGCCGACGTCTATTTGTGATGCCGCGACGCCCACTAAACAAGTGGGCAAGTGACATCATGTTGATGACAGTTGCAACGAACTTGTGGGTGCACCAGCGACTGTCGCTTGTTTACTCTCCCAGAGCCCAGACCGGGGGGACTGTTCTGTCTCCATTCCAATTTGAGACGGGTACTACCGTCAGGAATCACAGAGGTTGTGCAGTCAGTGAATCGCCGAAGGCGCACTTTCCAGACATAACACCTGCGCGTCGCTCTCTGTCTAACACAACGGCATTTTGTGTAGACGCAAGATTTTGTTCAGAGTGAGCAGTCCGGGGATTGTTTGCTCAATGAGTACGCGCACTTCAACCAATCAACGGCGAGATCAAAAGGCGGGCCGCCAGTTCTGCGGGCGGCGGTTCGATAATTCCGCATCAAAATATTTGCGTTCCTCGTTGAACGCTTCCCGGGTATCGGCAGCATTTACGCTCGCGGTGGCGCACCTGCATCAGAAACCGGTCGAGCGCGACCTAAGTCCCAGTATCGACGGGTGAGTGCGCGCGCGCAGAGCCGAAAATCACATTAACGCGCGCGAAAGGCAAAGGAGTGGAGTTGCAGACAGGCGCGCGCGCTGCCAAGGACAATTACCATCCGAAGGACTTAGGAGCGCCTATTGTGAACGCGCCGCCTGCCTATGTGCTCAAAGGTGAAGGGTGCATAGAACTGTGCTCAAGCGACAAATCATATTCTCAAGGACTTATCGGTGGAGACAATTGCTCTGTGCGCCCCGTAGGTTTTTGGGTGCGAATCGGATTCGTGCTGTGAAGAAGAAAACGTCGACAAAACGTCGGCAAATAGAGAGCAGAGATGGCGTTGGTGAGTCTTATGTACTGTTACCTCGCATTGCCGTACAGTACCTTATCTTTGGTTGAACTGTAACGCTGATGGTAACGCTGCTGAATTTATGGTGTTAAACGCTTCGCGATGAAATGGCCTAATCTTTAGCGGCACAGCAGAGTACACAATTCCAGCCCTGGGTTGTTCTCCCCCTATCGTAATATCCTGTGTCAACCACGGCTTGTAGATGTGGTCGTATCTTCCACATTGTAGCTTCACTTGCATGCGACAAAATGACAAAGAAGCCGACATCCGAAATGCTGAACCCATCTACCGCAGATTTAACTGGAAAGCTGCATGTGTGACGTCAGATAGCAGTTGATCCATCATGCAACTGCAACTAACGACAGCTTGAGTTTCGTGGTGCCGACGTCCCACAAAATATTTATAAACAGGGTGTTTCGAAAGTCCAGCCCCCCCCCCCCCCCTCCACAGTAAGCCGTAGGTAAGCTACATAGATGGATGAAACTTGGAGATGTGTTAGTCCAATCTATTGACACGTCTGACTCCAAATTTCATCACCCTAGACCCATTCACGCGGGAATGGGAGCTCGAAACGCAAAATTATTCACGAATGCTGGCCCACGTGGGTGACGGCCCCAGCAGCAGGACCAGCTTCCCCGAGATAGGACCGGCGAATCAAATTTGAATTGTTCGTTCGCGAGCGTATCACAAGCTACGATTTTCGCTCAAACAGCATACGAAAGCGTCATTTCTCGTCTTCACAGCGGTGCAAGTCGCATCAAAAGAGTTGCGACATAGAACAAGTTGTGGCTGATACAAAGAGGTGGGTCTTGAGAAATTGACGAATTTTGCGTTACGAGCTCCCATTTCCGCATGAATGGGTCTAGTGTGCTGAAATTCGGAGTCAGACGTGTCAATTCATTGGGCCAACACATCTCCAAGTTTCATCCATCTAGCTCACCTACAGCGTGCTGTGGATGGGGGGGGGGGCTGGGCTTTCGAACAACATAACGCTGTCTGCTCAGACCAAGATGAAATGGCTAGGGCTTCGCGGACGTTGATCTGGCGAAGTTCCAAACTTCCCGCTTTCCCAGTAAGAGGCACGGTCCTCAAGGCTAGTGTTCCTTTCAGCACACTTCATCAGTCAAATGATATTGACTTACGAACCGCGTTTTGCCCGGTCCAGTTGGCCCATAGACCCACCTTTCCTGCACAAACACCGCCCGGCTGTAATCGAAGAATGGCCCCTCGCGCTAGAAGGACTTTTCATGCGACCCCTTCCGATTGGGCATAAAAGCCAAAGGGCCATTTCTCCCTTCTCCTCCTCCTTCCCTGACGGCCTGTCTGCCTGTCTGCAACTTCCTTCGAGGCAAACCGCTCCACCCCCTTCTCTGTTCCTCCCTCTCTCCCTCCCTCCCTGTCTCCCACTCTCATAACTTATTCAGCGCGTTAGAAAGCAATTTGCGGTCAAGTTGACTTGGGCGCGACAGAAATTGCCTTCCGCGACAATTACCAAATCGATATATTTCCGCCCCCAGAAGCCGCCAGGTCGAATTTCTGTCCACACAGCACCGGCAGCCACCCCCCCCCCCCCTCTGCCCAAGATCACTAAGAACATTGCGGGAATTCTTCTGGCAACCGTTGTGACTGACCTTTGCGAAGGCGCTGCGATGACAGCTGCTACGCGACCTCATTCAAGTCAAAATGAGATGCGCTAGCCGATTGTCATCAGTCTGACTTATACCTAATAAGGAAGGCAAGAAACATGTCGAGAGGACGGCAGGGTTTCCAGGGGTCTAACAACAGACCCAACTGGAGAACAAAGAGTTACAGAGACTGGCTCCATGCCATCTCTGAGCACACACCCAGAGCCACAAGGCAGAAGCTGATGTGGGATCGAGCTGTAAGCGGTCTCGCCTAATTTTGGGACCATTGAGACCATTGTTGCAGAGTTATCATTTCCTAATTATAGCTGTGCCTGGAAAAGGCCATTTCAAAACACTAAGAATGAATAGCGCGATTTGAGTGTTTACAAAATAAATGCATGATGTAAATCTGAATTAATGTACCTACTGCACAGGCCGCGTAAAATACGGCTCACGTTTGGCAGAGGCACATACTGTAGGTAGGTGGCAGTGAGTGACTAATGATAAACCACAGTGCAGGGTTGACCTAGGACCTCATTAAGTTTCATTTTCATTTTCTGTACCAGTATGTAATTTCACTGTAGTTTCATGATGAATTTCCGTTTCAGTAGGAAATTTTTTGAGTTCAGTTTCGATTATTAAAACCGAGTTTCAGTATAACGACGCTAAGAACAGTAGAACATATGTGCAATCTTGCGCGCACGCGTTGGAGCTGATCTACTGTAAGTGAATCTACTTTCAGTTGTGCGCGCTGAAACTAGTTTCAGTGTCGCACTACCACTGAAACTTTTTGTGGAGTTTCAATTTCAGTTTCAGCTTAAATACGGCTGGCCATTTCAATTCAGTTTCAGTATATTTAATAAAAATTGAAAATGAAACTGAGAATAATTACTTCCACTTTCAGCTTGGAGGATGGATGCGCAAGAACCTGCTACTGATTTTGACAATTCTTGGTGTCATATTGGGAGGGCTATTAGGCTTCATGCTGAGAGCAGCCAAGCCGGACAAAAGCACCATTATGCTGATTAGTTTCCCTGGTGAAATTCTCATGAACATGCTGAAAATGATGATCCTTCCCCTGATTGTTTCGTCACTGATTTCTGGTGGGTTTCAGTAGCATACTTGCACAATGACCGACTCTAGGAAGAAGTTTATAGTGAGCTTCATGGTCAGTGTCTCACAAATGGCACGATAGGGACACCTACCTACTCAGCCACCGACGTCTTGCCGCTTGCTAATGTGTGTCAACAAAACCATATATCACTGTGCTTAACAATACAAATATGTCGCTAACAGATATACTTCAAAGCATATCACCAAACTTCGATTCAACATGGACAGGTTCAAAAGAGAGCGAAACTTCAGGTCTCGCCCAATTGGATGCAAAGAGCAGTGGTCGAATGGGTTTCCTCGCTGTTTCCTACTACTTCGCCACTACCGTCCTAGCCGCTTGTGTAAGACTCATTACTATCGAATTTAACCCGAATTTCATACCAGAGAAGCAACATCTCTCTTTTAGACAGGAATAGTTCTCGTTCTGATGATTCATCCTGGTAGTAAAGAGATTAGGAAGTTCGGCAAAGGAACCGAAGATCGCAACGTGTCAACTATTGACACATTCCTGGATCTGATACGGTAGATGGAAACATGTCATGTTACACCTGTACACTGTACGTGTGTGTCAATATATTACTATCCATTTCAGCAACATGTTCCCAGCCAACATAATCCAGGCGACCTTTCAACAAGTGCAAACTCTTTATGAGAAGACCAAGCCAGACGTAGTCAGCAAGGAGGAAAACACCACTGAATACTGGCAAGGGGTCTTAAACGGAACCTACTTCGAGTGGGAGCGCACGGTCGAGTACAAGGGTGGCACGAATGTTTTGGGTGGGACAACTTTGATTCTGAGACACAAAGATGAGTGCCGTTGCCACTAAACAGACGCCGACACTTCAGGCATCATCGTCTTCTGCATAGCCTTTGGAGTGGTAATCGGCCAGTTGGGAGAGCAGGGACAGCTCATGGTCGACTTCTTCGTCATCTTGGACGCCATCATCATGCGTCTGGTGGCCATCATCATGTGGTATGGAATTGATTGAATGGCAATCACAAGCACTGCGATGGAATGAATGTTTCTGAATACTGACCTACATATTTACACAGAATGGGTTACAGTACTAGACCAAATGAGGTCGTCTGCAAATCCAAGCAGACGCTTTCATGCTGCATGTCTTGACTACGGCAACAACAGTATCAGCAAGCTCTGCTGTTTCCGCATAGGGTAGCTGCTGCAGACCAATCCCTCTGCAACTGACCAACAAACAGTCGGGCGGATCTCCTTATCAGTTCTTCAAAGTGTCACCACCTCCATTCCCTCATTCAGGTACTCGCCACTGGGCATTCTCTGTTTGATCTGCGGGAAGATTCTCGATATCAAGGACCTGGCCGAGATGGCCCGCCAGCTGGCCATGTACATGGTCACCGTCGTCGCTGGACTGGGCGTCCACGCACTGATAACGCTGCCTGGACTCTATTTCCTGTTCACCAGAAGGAACCCGTTCTCCTTCATGAGAGGCATGCTGCAGGCCTGGGCCACCGCCCTTGGAACGGCCTCGAGGTTAGAGAGCAAAAGAAGTTTGGAGAGCGCGATTACACAAATCAATGCTGTGATCTTCAGCGCGGCTACCCTGCCGATCACGTTCCGCTGCCTGGAAGAGAATCTGAAGGTCGACCGAAGGGTGACCCGATTCGTTCTGCCAGTCGGAGCAACCATCAACATGGTAGGCAGCACTCATTTAAGAGACGCTTTCTGAGAGAATCGACCCTTGGTTGGACACTTTTTTTTCGACGCAGAAAGACGGACACTTTTTTTTCGACCTCGAGCGATTTGGCCAATTTTCACATATGTTATAGTGCTTTCAATAGCTAATCGAATGCAAGTTACCCGACCTCCCTAGCTGTTGTAGCTTATGAGATACGGCCAATACAGCAAAATTTCTTTCTTGCAACGGTGCTCGCGCGTTTTCAGAGAGCAACAAAAGATTTTTATTGTCCATGATGTACAATGCATAGCGCTACAAACTTGTCTGATTTTCACAAAAATTTGAGGGGCATGGTTGTGCCAAAAGTTGACCGAAATATGTTGCGAAAAAATTAAAATTTTTCGAATTTTGCAAAACATATATTGTCGATACAGTTTTGAATTCTAAATCGAATGGTGCAAACCGTTTTGTCCTATGTTGTTTGCTTCTCGAAATACCTGGCGTCAAAGTTGACGATTTCCTCAAAACTTGGTGTATAAGGCCAGATCTTGACTTTTGCTTACTCCCATCGAAATCAAGCAGATAATCAAAAGATGGCTATTGGTTGCGTTGCATAGAATGTAGCGCCATATCTGCGTCTAATTTTTTGAAAATTTTGGGAAGCACGGTTGGGCAAAAATTTATGTACAAATTATTTGAAAAAAAATTATTTTTAGAAAATTTGCCCCAATCTAGCGTATCCGATGCAGTTTTCGACGCTGAGTCGAACGCTGAAAGCCGCATCGCCGAGCGATGCGTATTTCGTGAGATATTCAGCCTTGAATTTTGGCCACCCTAACAATTCGGCACTGAAAGTGCGGCTGAATTCGAAGCCAAATATCTCACGAAATACGCATCGCTCGGCGATGCGGCTTTCAGCGTTCGACTCAGCGTCGAAAACTGCATCGGATACGCTATATTGGGGCAAATTTTCTAAAAATAATTTTTCTTCAAAAATTTGTACATAAATTTTTGCCCAACCGTGCTTCCCAAAATTTTCAAAAAATTAGACACAGATATGGCGCTACATTCTATGCAACGCAACCAATAGCCATCTTTTGATTATCTGCTTGATTTCGATGGGAGTAAGCAAAAGTCAAGATCTGGCCTTATACACCAAGTTTTGAGGAAATCGTCAACTTTGACGCCAGGTATTTTGAGAAGCAAACAACATAGGACAAAACGGTTTGCACCATTCGATTTAGAATTCAAAACTGTATCGACAACGTATATTTTGCAAAATTCGAAAAATTTTAATTTTTTCGTAACATATTTCGGTCAACTTTTGGCACAACCATGCCCCTCAAATTTTTGTGAAAATCAGACAAGTTTGTAGCGCTATGCATTGTACATCATGGACAATAAAAATCTTTTGTTGCTCTCTGAAAACGCGCGAGCACCGTTGCAAGATAGAAATTTTGTCCTATGAAGCACGTGTTGAAGGGGCCCAAAATAGGGTCTACTTTGGAGGGCCGTATCTCATAAGCTACAACAGCTAGGGAGGTCGGGTAACTTGCATTCGATTAGCTATTGAAAGCACTATAACATATGTGAAAATTGGCCAAATCGCTCGAGGTCGAAAAAAAAGTGTCCGTCTTTCTGCAGTCAAAGGTCGATTCTCTCAGAAAGCGTCTCTTAACAACACTCGTTAGAAGCTCACTCGTTAGAAGCTCACTCGTCAGAAGCTCAAGTGACCGATTCAGGATGGAACTGCCCTCTACGAAGCGGTTGCGGCGATCTTCATTGCGCAAATGAACGGGATACCCCTGTCATTTGGGCAGGTGGTAACTGTGAGGTGAGTACGGTGGTTACCACAGATACAGTCACAGCTACAGTACGCCAACAGTAGCAAACATCCATTGCTTTTACGTTCAGTCTGACGGCGACTCTGGCCAGCGTCGGCGCCGCCAGCGTACCCAGCGCCGGGCTCGTCACCATGTTGCTGGTGTTGACGGCTGTTGGGCTCCCTGTGCAAGACGTCAGTCTGATCGTGGCCGTGGACTGGCTACTGTAAGCGCTATATTTGAACATCGTACTAAAAGTGACAAAGAAAGTAACAAAGCAAAGTGAAATAATCACCGCATCCATCCAGGGACCGCATCCGCACCAGCATCAACGTTCTGGGCGACGCGTTCGGCGCCGGCATCGTCTACCACCTGTGTCGGGCGCAGCTCCAGCAGATGGACAGGGAGCAGACCGCCTTGGCCCACCACATTCACGAGGAAATGGGTCCGCTTCACACTCCTAACGCTCGTGCAAAGCGGATCATCATAGAGCCATTTCGCAACATTGCAGAGCTTGTCAACGGGCCCCACCACGACCACCACGCGCACGGCTACGGCGGCGTGGGCGGAGGAGAAGTAGGCGTCACGCGCGCCTACAACGGCGGCGACCCCCCGCCGGGAGAGAAGAAGAGCGTCCGCATAGAGGTGGCGGGCGTCCCACACGGCACGGGCACCACGCAAGCCGTCGTCAGCTCGCCCCCTCCTTACGCTTCGGTGGGAGGAACGGGAGGGGGCGTGGCCAAATCGCCCAGCGCCCCATCGGGCTACGAACCCCTGCCGACTAAGGGGGACGACGAAGACACCATGATTTGAATTGGCGAGTGGGAGAGCGGAAGTCGGCTGTTGAGAGACCCAGGATCTTAGTAGTACCTATGCGTATTTCTTGTTAGAGTATGGATTGGATGGTCCCCTGTGCAGCGCAGCGCGAAGTCTTGTGGTGGTTGAACTGCAAACCACTTTCAGACAGCCCCCCCCCCCCCCCCCTCCAGATCCCATTCCTCACCACCATCGTACAGTTGTTGTTGATTGGTTCTGCGGCAAATGATAGTAGACAGTTCTATTGTAAAGCTGCTGATCCTCCTTCGATATTCCGTAGGTTTTGTAAGTTGTTCCTCTTGATCGCGATGAATCAACCTCGATATTTGCCGATGATATTTTTACTTCATTGTTGCATTTTCCTATAAGCATGTGGTGTGTGTCGCCGATGCGATTCGGTACAATATAAGCCACGTACACTGGGAAAAGCTCGGCGGACCGGTATCTTCCGTTCAAGACCATTGCACGTGGCAGTGGCGGATCCAGGATTTCGGAATGGGGGGGGGGCGGATTTTTTGAGGCCACAGGGGGGACCAAGATGCTATAAAAGAACGTAAAAAAATTTTTGCCGATTTTGGCCTATGTTGGTACAAAAATGCTTTAAAATAGCGCCGCAGGCAAAAAACTGGGCCGATTTTGGCCTATTTTGGTACAAAAGTGCTATAAAATAGCGCCGCAGGCAAAAATTTTGGCCGATTTTGGCTTATTTTGGTACAAAAGTGCTATAGAATAGCGCCGCAGGCGAAAATTTTGGCCGATTTTGGCCTATTTTGGTACAAAAGTGCTATAAAATAGCGCCGCAGGCGAAAATTTTTTGCTCTGGAGGTGCTGCCGCGCAATTCTTTTTTTTCCGGAGGGGGAATGGGGGGGCGGTTTGGCCGAATGGGGGGGGGGGGCGGCGCACGCACAACCGCCCCCCCCCCTGGATCCGCTACTGGCACGTGGGTGCAATACCATCTCTCTAAACGATCAACAGCCACCACCACAATATTATGACCGCCACTAATACAACTTCGCTAAGCTATATGTACAGTACGCTTCCTCTCCTCTGAATATACACGGCTACATATGCATAGCATACAATCGCACTACTACTGATACCAAACTACCATCTGCTCTACATCAGATACTCGCAGCATTCGAGATAGAAGAGCACGAAATCCCACTCCCACGGAGAGTGGTGTCCGGCGATGGCAGCGGCGACGACCAGAACGAAGAAGACGATCGACAGATAGCCCACCGTGTTGGCCGCGACCTTCTCCCAATGGTCCAATTTGGAAATTCGCAGCACCGTCCACGAAATCGCCGCCACCATCAACAGGAGGGCGTTAAGCAGTAGAAGCGACTGAAGTGCGACCCGCGTGGCGTTTTCGTCAATCATGCTTTGATTGCTTGTCCTCGGTCGGACTTTTGAGGCGCTTTCAAAGCATCGGATGCCGTTCCAACTCCAGCCTCGCCGGCAGCACAGAGGAGCGGCCTTTCGATGAAGCGGCAGTGCCGCCCTGAATTCAGAGTCCACCATGGCTTTCAAGAAGACGGAAACTTCATCTGAAGTCTTCAATACTCATATCGACTTCCATTCAGAATTGTGTTTAAGGGATAGAGGTATCGAAATCCACATTTAGGCGAACATGCATTGCACGCTATGGCTAGATATGACTAAATTGACATCAGCTACTTCGCCGACCTTGCACAGGCACCACGCATTGTCTTCGGCTTTGCTTCCGCATGACCTTCCCCGCTTCCCCTCAAGTTGACCACTGCCGCGCAGAGGAAGAGTTGCCCGCAGGAAAAACGCCAGCCCAGCCCCATCGCAGCTTGTGCGCCGCGAAAAAGAGTTAGTCAGTGGTCTCGTGGCGCTAGCCAACAGGCATTTTCCCGCCCAGCAAGTTTTTGAGTTCTTGACAAGTACTAGTCGCGCGCCGCTCTTCCGCCCACCGCTCACTCGCAAGATGCAACTTGCAAGGCGGCGCCACTGACAGCGCTGCGCGCTCGCGCCCAAAAGCAGGAAGCCGTGATTTTCAGGGCTAGACTGAGTCAGCGGAGACACGTCGCTGAAAACAGCGCTGAAGGAGGTCGTAACATTGGTTGGAGCGTGGGAAGCACAAGCAGGAGAGCAGAAATGTGCCGCACACTATGACCCCCTCCTGATATTACTCAAGAACTCATCTGGAGTTGTCAGTGCAGGAATACTCAGTTGTTGTAATCCTGTGTGCATGCATGTCAGTGAGGATACTCCCGTTATTACACACATTTTAATTCTTTAAACCAACATTTTCTTTCAAATTGCATCCTACCCACTTTTAAGGGAAAGGATAGACAAATTACAGTGACCACACGTACCTACATGTACCTATCACTAGGCTTCATTTCATGGTTTGGTCACCCCCCCCCCCCCCCCCCCCATCCCCTGCTGCACGCTTTGAAAGCGCCATCTTCTTTAGCGGCACACCGGATTATTCCTTCGTATTGCAAGTCGCATTGTGGCCGAAGAGCGTACATACACCTCTGCGTGCCTTGACGAAGGCAAAGCGGCGTGAAGTGAAGGTACCGACCAATCGGGGAAGGTACATAGCAAAACACATCGGCACGGCTTACGCAACATCTTCAGCGAAGGCGTCGTTATCGATTGCGTCATCGACATCGGGCTCTGGATCATCACAATGCTTCTTCAAGCAATAAACCAACAGGTTGCAGAAGCCCAAACAAAGGCAGCCTTGGACGAAGACGATCAGACAGACCCAAAGGTGGACCCAGTCGAAGCGTCCAATGTAGGCCCCAACAGCTAAGACAACCAGCATCATCACCACCCCATAGCGCTTCACCCACAGAAGAAGTCGGTTGTACTTCTCCGTCCCGTGGCTGTCAGCCAGCTTCTGGAGAAACACCGTGGCGGCGGCCACTCCCAAATGAAGCCAGAAAAGGACCTCGATCGTAATCCCAACGGGACCTCTGGCGATCTCGGACTTGTACTTCGATTGGGCAGAAGGTTTCGGCTTCTCGTTCGACACCTTCGTACATCTGGGACCTTCCGCCTCCTTGGAGCAGCTACATCTGTAAAGCTGCTCCTCCACTCGGCAGACGACGAATCCGAGTATTGCGCAGTAAATGTGCCGTCGCACATCGAAGAATGTGGTTTGGTTGCAGGCACATGTGTCGTTAATGGAGTCTCCCCAGCCGTAAACGCACGCACGCCTAAGTCTATCGAGTGTCAAGACTCCGCAAACATGTGTGGCACTGTCTTGCAAAATCGGCAGGCTGACCTGTCACAGGTGTCACCTTCCCAAGAGTCGAAACATTCACAGACGCAGTCGGCAGCTTCGGCCCATTCATGGCAAACTCGGCGACCGTTCACACAGGTCAGCGCAGTCTGGTTCGCTTGCTGAACCATTACGTACACGTATAAGTACGTTTGCCAGTAGGAGAAATTTTTGTAAATATGACACACATAGGTATGTGCTCATCTTTAATAGATTTGAGTGGGTTCGACAAGTACGTAGGTAGGTACCTAGATAAAAAGGTACAGCATGTGCAATATTATTATATTACGTTCAGGGTAGAAGGGACTTCTGGGAACTTCCGTATGAGCCTCTCACCGCATTGTCCATAACTTCAGCAGAAGCTGAAGGTACAACCGCGTGAACCATAAAATCCCCACATAGAAACACTACAAAGCATATTTCGGCCAGCTGCTTAACCATTGCACCACTCAGGTGTGTGTGGTGTAAGTGCACTGACTGCGTTCTCTTTCGGGAAAACGCGGTCTGCCAAAACACTAGGCTCATAGGCTGTCGGCAGAACGATTGGCATCGCGCAATCGCAGCGCCTTGACGAAACTGCGCGCGCCTCCTGTTGTACGTATGTAGGCGAACAGCGGCGCTACTTGCACGGTCTGTAGATCTGTAGACTTCAATGGCAAGAGTGTTGTGAATGGGTGGGGGAGGGGGCATTGCATCGCATCATGAGCATACTCGTGTTTGGCCATCTTAGAATCTGCTTATTGTATTGCGTACACACACTTGCTGGAGAAACCGGCGACGAGCGACAGTGCTATAACTCATCCACGGTTCCGACAAACGTCGTCTCCGTACTAGCTGATTTAACTCTGCATTCCTCCTTTGACTTGGCCGATTGCGGGAACGGGAAATGGGCTTTGCGGTGAAACCCTAGCAGCCTTCTTGGCAAGCATACGAGAAAATGATAGTGCGATGACTTTAGTGCACCCCACCAGAAGGAGTCAATCACTAGTAATGTGTACGTTATGTACCTACATATTGAAGAAATGAATAACGGAAAGTGCACTACCACCTGCGCCACCTAATTGTAACCACTTGCTTGCATTGTGGAGCCCTGAGGAATGACGTCTGCAACAACCAACAAGTCGTACAGGCAAGTGACACACTTCAAGTGGTGTGTGTGGGTGACCTATGATATGAGCGAAAGAGGCGTTTCCTAGAAGTGTAGTGCAGTCAAACAATTAGGTACGGCAATACTGTATCATATGTTCAGCCAACTCGGCGGGTGTTTCCGACTACTAGACAACGCAAGCAGCGATGGAAACACCCTAGCGGGACAACTTGTGCTCAAGTGGGCGGATTATCGCGCGTTCTACGGAATGGAATATAGAAATCACACACTGGTGCTTGTCAACTTTTGGAGCGCTTCCTTTCTGCTGTTTGTGTTTCCGCCTCTAACATTGGCTCTACTTGGAACCACTAGCGCTGCTTTGACTGCGTGGATTTACCACGGCAATTGCGACCAGGTGCTTGCTTCGCAAAGCAGATGATGACTTCCAAATGAATACAATACTCTTTATCAAATTGACACGTACATTACTGTAGATCCAAGCGCTTTAAAAGACACGCAAAGTGAATACCTACCTACATGAATCGCTCAGCTATGGACTAGGGTTAAGGGGGGGGGGGGGGGGGGGGCTGACCTTTGCATGACTTTGCGAAGCAGGTTCCAGTCCTGGAACAAGAAACTTCTCTTTCTCGACTTCTGTACCGATGTTGCCACTGGCGCCCTCTTTGTACCCGTCCTTGCTTCGATGGTGTGCCAGAGGCATTTCTCCAACTCTTCCATCCCCATTTGGCTGCTGACTGTCTTCACCTTTGCGCTGAACGCTGGAATCGGTGTGGGACCCTTCTTTCAAGCCACAGAAGCGGCGACCAACGTCCTCTCTGTGATGCAAGCGAACAGAGCGTCGCGCATGATCTCAAGAGTCAACCAGTTATGGCTTTTGCTGCTATGCTGCTTGGCGACGCTGCCCTTCGAAGTCTCTGAGACTTTATTGCGGTATCGTGCCGTCTCTGTGAAGGGGCGCTACACGATCGGTTTGACGGAGTACAGCCGTTCTGATCTCGCGTCGACGGTTTCTGCCACGAAGGGCGCACTTGTCTACTTCGTCAAGTCGGTATCCTACTCGGTTACGGCAGCCCTCTTCCTGAGGCTTTTGCTCGTGAACAGAAGCAAGTCGTCTCAAGAGGCGTCTCGGAATAGGGCTCTGGCCTCCATGGTCTGTATTCAAACTGGGATTTCCATAGCAGTGGACGCTTTTCGCTACTTTCTCTCCAATTCGGCCTTGAGCATGCCGTCCATGTCCGAATGCAAGCCACTGGCGGAACAGTTGGCCGACTTTGACCGTTTGTGGTCCAGTATTTATGGCGAACTGATTCTGAACACGGTCGAAGCCTTCAACGTTGGCTATTACTTCTTCCCCGCCTTTCTGCTGGATTCCAGATTTCGACACTCGCTCTGGAAGAAATTGCGGCGCGAAAATGGTGATTACTAATGGAATCTTTTGCCAGTCTTGTACTGACTGAATGCTTGTGGAAGGTCGATACATGTCTTACGATTGTTCTCCGTCCATGATAGATAGTCACCTACAGTACTCCTGGGGCACTATGTACATAGGGTAGCGGAATTCATTTACGTCATTGACGACTGGGGGTCAACTGTCGATTCACCGTGCCAACATCGTCAAAGATACTTCGTTCGGTTTCATGAATCATGATATGGCAACTGTTTGAGAGCAAGGACTAAAGATCAATACTATTAGGGAAATTGCACCTCTGCAGTCGTTATCAACTCTTCAAAACATTCTCCAATACGCGGAAACTCTACTGCAATGGCATCCAACAGTTCTTCTTCGAATCCCCTCCTCTGCTTCGAGCGGTTGAAGAACGACAGTCTCAATGGAGACGAAACTGCGACGTCTTTGCTGGAGCAGTGGTTGGAGTACCAAGAATTTCGAGGCCTAGTCTACAGCAATCATTCTCTTGTCAGAGTCGCCGCCTGGAACACAGCCACTGTGCTGTTCGTGGTTCCTGGACTACTACTGGCGCTGGCGGGTACGGTAGGCGCTGCGTTGACCGCCTGCGTCTACTTCGGAGGCCGAAACGAGTCGTGGAACAACCGACTTCTCTTTCTGGATTTCTGCTCTGACGTCTTTGCCGGACTACTGCACATTCCGTTTCTCTCATCGGCAATATTGCAGGACGCGTTTCCTCAATCGCCCGTGCCAGTGTGGGCCATGCTTGTCACGCTGTTCCCTCTGAATACGGCGATCGGTATCGGCCCTTACCTTCAAATGGCTGAAGCGATTTCCAACGGCGCCGCTTTGTTCAATATCAGAACTCTGACAAGACTGGTGGAGCGAGTAAACGTCACAATTGTCGTTGTGCTTTCACTCGTTATTGCCGCCATCTTTCAAGTCTCCGAAACGTTGATGTTCTACCGGGTCGCCTTCGTCGGTGGCCACTACGTCGTTGACGGAACGTATTATGGCAGGTCCGAACTATTTTCAGCCGTCCACATGGCGAGGAAGTACGGCGACTATGCCGCCAAGGCCGTCTCTTATGCGGCGACCCTTGCTCTCCTATTCCAACTGGTGTGCAGTGAGCAAAGTAGCACTTCCCAGGAAGTCAAGAACAATCGCGCTCTGGCGGTCATGTTCTGCTTACAGACCTGCGTGGCCATTTGCGTTGACGTCGTCTACTCTATGCTGCTTGGACCCGCACTAACCGTTCCTGAGCTGTCTGAATGCAATACTTACGAAGAGCAGATGGTCGATTTTGAAATCTTCTGGCCTGCGGCGTACGCCGAGATGGGTCTCAACACGTTGGATGCGTTCAAGACCGGCTACTACTTCTTCCCTGCAGTGCTACTGAATTTTCAGTTTCGCAAGGCTCTCTTTGACAAGTTTCGGCTATGTTTGTAGTGACGCGAGAACACTGTTGGGTATGTGGTAGGCATCGCAAACGCTATGTTCAAGTGGGCCGCACTTAACTCGTGTGAACGTGGATCAATTTGACTGTAGGTGTTGTCGTATGGTTCATTCGTCGATTGAGTATCTACTCTGGCCACCATCGTGTCACCACGATAGTTACTCAACACTGCAAATTAAAAGCACTGTCATCCAATGCTATGCCATTCCATCGGAGTTACGTATGTTTGTATAGGCCAATGCTTCCGTTTTGAGCAATGAAATAGAGAGTGTCATCAGATTACACACATTGTCGGTTGTCGCCGTGTGCATTGAGCATTCCACCTAGGACTAGGAACTTTTACCGTACTTGGCCACGCCAGCAACAAGGAACCGAGGGGTGAAACGGCTGCGTTATCTGTTCCTTTGCGCTCAAAGATGAGTCGAACAGAGTAAGTTGTGGCATAGGTACATCTTCTGTTTGCAAATCTAAAGTCTGTCCAAGAAAAATCCAGACTGGGGTTTTCCATATAGATCCCTGGCATGACTTTGGCAAACCTAGACTTGGCATACATCATTCGATAGAGGAGGGCGAGCCGCGTCGGGGCGCCTGAAAATTTCGATAATCACGCAACACGCACAGAAATGAGCGCGCGTGGAAAAAAATCGACTTTTTTAAAACGCGGTCGAATTTTTCCATTTTAATTGCAAATTGTACCCTATCATGTCCTTATTTAACCTGCCAAGTTTGGTTGCTCTAGCTGGTTCCGTTCAAAAGTTACAGCAATTCTCCCAACCCCTACTTTTTCAAATCCTTAAGAAATTTTGAAAAGCGCCGCAAAATTTCCACATTTCCCCATAATTTTCGCGTTAGCTAACCAAATTGGCTGATATTTTGTGGGTATATGTAAAACACATGAGCACATGTTTTGCCGTAGGTTTTGACTCAAACGACGGCTCTGCGAACGAGCAGTGTGCCAGCGAAGTGAAATGTTTTAAAATTTCACTAAAGTTGTCACTTCTTGCGCGTGCAACGCAACCATGAATTAAAACTTGTCCAATGTCTATTTGCATGTCTGACACAGCTGTATGCCAAATATCAGCTTGAGCGGCTGCTCCAGTGAAATACTATAGTCGTAAGATTGGCCGCGAAGCGGCTCTCCCGAACGGCCACATTTTCGACAAAACTTCCATAGGCAATAACTCGTACTACGAATACCACACATCCACCGGCTACGCACCGCTGCATTGGCCATCTTGAACTCTACAAATTTTGTCTGAACCATGTTTGTCGAATTCTGCCAACACGCTGGAAAATTTTTGTTAAACGTCACAGCTGGTACAAAATCGGCAGATTTCTGTACGCAGTGAGTACTGTAGCGCGGTCGTTCACAAAACCATTAAATTTGTAAAATTGGAAAGGAAGTCCATTATGTTAACTCGCTTCTGGCACAAGAACGACTTGTCTAGGTGCAGCGTAGCTCGAGCTATGCATGGTCGAATGCATCGCATCAGCGCCGAATGCCGTAGTCCAAGGTGGTAACTGTAGTCAGCAGCTCCACATCGATTCTACCAAATTGCTGTTCTTCGACGGATCATAGCTCTCGCTGCGCTGCACCTAGACAGGGCGTTCTTGTGTCAAAAGAGAGCTAACATAATGGGCTTCCTTTCCGAGTTCACAAGTTTGGTGGTTTTGTACACGACCGCGCCATTTTACTCAGTGCGATCAGAAATCGGCTGATTTTGTAGCTGCGGTGACCTTTAATAGAAATTTTCTAGCGAGAGAGTCAGAAATCGACAAACATGGTTCAGACAAAATTTGTAGAGCTCAAGATGGCCAATGCAGCGGTGCATAGCCGGTGGTTGTGTGGTATTTGTAGTACGAGTTATTGCTTATGGAAGTTTTGTCGAAAATGTGGCCGTTTGGGAGAGCCGATTCGCGGCCAATCTTGCGACTATAGTATTTCACTGGAGCAGCCGCTCGAGCTGATATTTGGCATGCGGCTGTGTCAAACATGCAAAAAGACATCGGACAAGTTTTAATTCATAGTTGCGTTGCACGCGCAAGAAGTGACAACTTTCGTGAAATTTTGAAAAATTTCACTTCGCTGACACACTGCTCGTTCGCAGAGCTGTCGTTTGAGTCGAAACCTATGGCAAAACATGTGCTCATGTGTTTTACACATACCCACAAAATATCAACCAATTTGGTTAACTAACGCGAAAATTATCGGGAAATGTGGAAATTTTGCGGCGCTTTTCAAAATTTCTTAAGGATTTGAAAAAATAGGGGTTGGGAGAATTGCTGTAACTTTTGAACGGAACCAGCTAGAGCAAGGTTGAATAAGGACATGATAAGATACAATTTGCAATTAAAACGAAAAAATTCGACCGCGTTTTAAAAAAGTCGATTTTTTTCCACGCACGCTCATTTCTGTGCGTGTTGCGTAATTATCGAAATTTTCAGGCGCCCCGACGCGGCTTGCCCTCCTCTATCGAATGATGTATGCCAAGTCTAGGTTTGCCGAAGTCATGCCAGGGATCTATATGAAAAACCCCCA
>JASAMZ010003022.1:0-58951 GCA_030248115.1 Linhomoeus sp. GSCO2_2
CCGTGACTGAAGCAATTCCTTGCACGTACCGGGTTTCCCATAAATCCAGCCCCCCCCCCCTTCCACAGCAAGCTATGGAAAACTCTACGTAGTGAAACTTGCACAGTTTAAAGACCAATGTCTTGGCACATCTGATACCAATTTTCAGCGTCATACACCCACTCACGCAGGAATTATGGTGCGAAACGCAAAATTAATCGCGGCTTTTGGCCCTCGTGGAGGAGGCCACCCAGCAGGAAGAGGAGCTGGCGCGCCCTGACTTTGGATCGGCCGATCGACTTTGCTTCGATCGTTCGCATGCGTGCTATGAGATACAATTTTCGTTCCAAAACTGCTCGAAGCTTGTTTTGTCCTCTTCAAAATGGTATAAGTCGCATCAAATTAGCTCCAGTGTAGCGAAAGTTGTAGCTCACAGAAGCGAGCGAGTCTTGAGAAATTGACCAATTTTGCGTTTTGCGCCACAATTCCTGCATGAGTGGGTGTATGACGCTGAAAATTGGTATGAGATGTGCCAAGACATTGACTCTTAACCTGTGCAAGTTTCACTGCGTAGAGTTTTCTACAGCTTGCTGTGGATGGGGGGGCTGGATTTTTGGGACACCCGGTACATTATGTAGTTGTGGACAATATTTCACGTCGTCAGCAAGACTCACAGACCAAATTCAAGGGTCCCAAAGTGGGGTTCGCTGACGTCGCCGTTCGCCGTGGTGGCCGAGCAGAAGTACTTGCCCAACTTCGCCGCCGTGATGCTGCAGACGGTCAGGGTGTTGATGGCTCTGTGGAACTGACAGGTGCTGCAGGCCGGTTGGAAGTCTGCCAGAGGTGCAAATGCCTCTTTTCGGTTCCGCAAATTCATCTTTAGCGCAAAACCAACGGGTGGGGATTTTGGGCGCTTTTAATAAATCGCTTTGCGCTTTTAATAAAGTCACGAAGCGCTTTTAAATGGCAACAAGCGCTTTTAATTTGCCACGACAGCTTTTGCTTGCCGCTCTTCGGAAATGGCAGGAGGCGCTTTTAAAATGGCAGAACGCGCTTTTAAATGGCATGTTGCGCTTTTAATTCCTCCGGCAGTATTCCCCTGGACTTGACGCGGTGGAGGAGCGTATTCATGGCACGCAGCAATGGCCAGACATCGCTGTTTGCGCGACAGGGCAAAGCAGGGAAGGGGCTCAGCCGGCCTAAGCAGGAGGTGAATTATATGGAGGAGTGTTTATTCCACTTACAGTTTGCACTAAAACTCGGTCGACGTCGCGCCTGGCGGGTCGAAAACTGAGGCTTAGCGCGACCACCAACTTCAGGGCGCGCTCCGCGCGCCCTGAAGTCGGTCACCGGTCGCGTTAAGCCTAAGCTTCGACCCGCCAGACTGCGACGCCGACTGACTCTTGTGGACTGTGGGCGCAGGGCGAGCCTAAGCATAGCCTGAATTCAAACGAATATACGTTGTCAAGGGATAGCAATGTGTTCAATCAAGCAATGCGAATGTTGGACATCCAAGTTACGTGAATGCACACAGAATGCAACGAGAAAGTCATTCATTCAGTGCGCTCGCTTTTATCCCCACCGTCTGCCTTTGGTTGACCAGCGGCACGGCTCCGCAGCTTCCACGGAATTAAAAGCGCCAGTTGCCATTTAAAAGCGCATTCTGCCATTTTAAAAGCGCTTCCGGCCAAATTAAAAGCGCACCGCTGCGTTTCGCGGCCGCCAGAAATTAAAAGCGCAAGATGCCAATTAAAAGCTGGACGTGCCATTTAAAAGCTGTAAATATTTATCCCCAAAACCAACCTCCCTCCTCGGACGTAGCTTCCTCAGGCAGCGCCCCATCCGGGGACCCAAAACCCCAAGTGACCTTCGGTTTGGCGGTCATCTCACGCTTGAACATCACGATACAGCGCAGCCTTATGGTCGCCCCTTCCCGCGTGGTAACCGTTGCTGGGGCCACAGAGGTCAGAACCGGTTTGTCCTCTGAAAGTGGGGCGTCCAAATTGGTGATACGCGTATACATTGAGATCTATGCACATAGATTCGGAACCTGTCTCGACGCTTTGCCCATTGACCGTTTGGGTTTCTACTTGGGGCGTGTCGCACTCCTCTTCACCTTCTCCGGCGACAGGCGGCGGTGTCAACGGTGTGTCATCTGGTAAATCAGCTATCTTGCTTTGAAATGTTCGCATAACTGGCGGAGTTTAAGGTTCTGTCCCCTATTTTATGTGATTTTAATTATACTGTATAATAGGAAAATGATTATACATATATAGGTACTCTGCACATATTGAGTTTAATTTATTTTATTTTGTGATTTCAGTCTTACATAGTTATGCAGGAACAATAATATGATCTGCACTTAATATTGAGTTTAATTGTTTGTATTTGTTCATTTCCATTTGGTATTACATATTGTCTATTTTAACACATTTGCCTGACCACTGTCCTGCAGATGCACCCCAGTCGCCAACAGCACTACTGACAGGCACAAGATAAACCACTGTCGTTCGCAAGACATGTTCGCTCGATTACACACTTCGTCGCAATCCCAAATCGCCCGCGTCGTCTACATACAACTGCGGAAACTTTCACGGAGCGACCACTTGGCAGGACGAGTTCACGCACGCAGGCCCCTTGTTTTTGCGCGATTCGCAAGAAGGTGTCTTAGGTGCTTCCCGGAGCGTTAATCGCCCGTCTCGCTTCTCGCTTCCGCGCGCCGCGCTAAGCGCGACGACTCTCGCCGCCGCCGAAAAATTGCTGTTTTCACTGTCCGCGGCAGTTCCTCCAAAGTTGTGTAATTGCACCGTCCCAGACTCGTTGGCAGACGGAAGAATAGAAACGACTACTGATATAAAGAGGCAAACGCGTTCATATTTACGCACAAACGTTATGAGCCCGTTTAGCAACCCATTCAGTGTTATGTTCGGTTACTACGAGACCGAATCGATCACGCCCGCTTCTGGACATCAACATGCGCTCGCGTTTTGTCACTCCGTCGTAACAATACAGTTTGAGAAGTTTCTTTTACTACGCTGACGTATAATGTAGTATGTAAGTTTGGTAGTTCTTCGTGCAGATTCACATTAACTTTAACCTATGGCGTCGAAATTACAGTCGAGACCACGAAGCGGCTACTCGATCGGCGGCAGGGGCACCTCTGGTGTGTGCGCCTGATCTGGACAGATTTTTGAAGACAATTTCAAATTTTTGCTCGCATTCGTGCACTCACAGCAGACGCGAAGTCGGCGTCGATGTCCAAGCGGTACTACCGCAAGGTGCAAACTCCCAAGTTGACTGTCACTGGGGAAAAGGAAGGAAGAGACGACGACTTCGCCAAGCGACGCGACAGCGGCGGACGGCAGCCTTCGACCAATCAAAGTGACAGATCGGGTGGAAAGAACGCGCGGCAGACAGGCGACGACAGGCCGAGGCCTGAGAGCACCGCCGACGACGGCGGCGACACCGACGGCACTTCTCGAGGTGTGCATGTACCGTGAATCCTCCAATAACTCCAATAAGCCACCCCCCCCCCCCCCTTTCTGCAGCATGGTTATAACCAAAAGGAGTGTTTATTGGAGGATTTAGTCGTCTTGCTTCTTGTACAAGAGAGTTGGACCTTCTTGTAACGTAATGGTGGATCAAAAGCGGTGGGTCGACAAGGGATGTCGTCTACTACAGGCGGCCGGAACAGTCGAGCAACCTCGGGCTACTCGTCCATGAGCGGCGGCTCCCAGATGCAGCTTCTCCACCCGAACTACGTGCCGGACGACGAACTATACGAGGACGAAGATCTCTACGACGACGACGTCGACCTAGACGAAGAGGAAGAGCAGAGCCTTCGAAGAAACAGGCAACCGCCGCCGCCGTCGAATTCTCAGAGGGCCGCCGGTGAATTGGGCAACTATTTCTTGGCGATTGACGTATTATTATTGACCACAGAATTAATTCAGTTCACTCTACAAAGGGAGCAGGCTCGTCCCCAAACAACCGCTCTTCTACTGGAGGCGGATCGGGCCAGCAACAGAGGAGAGGAGTGCCGGCGAATTCAACGTCCAATTCTCAGCCTAATTCCCAGGGAGCCGATCGAAGAAACAACAACAACGGAGGGGGAAACCGACAACAAGGGGTCTGTTTGGGCGAAGCAAGTAGATGCTGTAGGACTTTACACTGTAGTAGATCAGCCGTCATGGATTCTTTCTTTCCTATCGCAGACTCAGCAACAGCGAGGCCCTTCCAACGGCGGCGGCGGCGGCCAACAAGCCGATTCGAAGAAAGGGGCCACTCCCAAGCGGTGGGCCAGCTGGATCGGCGACCCCACTCGCAGGGGCAACCCCTGGCAGTCGGACTTTCCAAGCGATCTCGCCTTCGACAAGATGAAGGTCGAGGAAGGGAGGAAGCGAAATCCGAATGAAGGGAAAAGATGAAAGATTGTCGTTGTCGTCATTCCATAAAGTGGAAGAACGAGAGTACCGCACAAAGGATCATCGCAATAATGGAGTACTGTATTGAGCGGAGGCTTGCGTTGCTGCTAGCGTTGCTCCCACAGCGCGGCTGCGGCAGCGTTCGTCGCACCTGCAGAATAGTGCGATACCATATTGGTTTGGTTCTATAGATGGTGGCAATATCTGTATTGTTAGATGGTAAACCGACATGCTCGGGCCAGCCTTCGTATCCCCAGCCAAAGCAGTCGTTCGCCTTTCGATTCTCATGGTCGAGAAAGTCGTGCAGTGGTTGGAAGTACTCCAGCAATGCATCGGCACTCATGTCTGGTTGGCCTGAAACCAGTCTGGGAAGCCTTTGCAAAATTATTACCAACTATTATAATGTTTAATTATCCCTTTGGCCATGATCGACTAGATCTAGTCTATCGAAATTTCCGGGAGAAGTTTTCCGGGACGAGCTCCGTCCCGGAAAATCATTTTCCGGGAGCGGAAAATGTAAGCGAGGCGGCGGAAAATCATTTTTAGGTGAGCGGAAAATTTGTGCGCCGAAAAATCTAAGAGGGCCGCCGGTAGCTTCTCATGTTTTCCGGCATCGGAAAACTGATTTTCCGGTACCTGAAAAGTTGGAGCATCCACCGGAAAACTAGTCTCCGCTACCTGAAATTGATCTTCCGCTACCTGAAAACACGTTTTCCGATTTCAACTTCCGCCCGGCATGGCCAAAGGGTTATTATTGTTACTACTGCTAGGTACTGCAGGTCTAATTTTGTTTTCTTTTAGAAACTCTATTTCATTTACTTTTCCTTAGTTTGTTTGCCAATTTTATCATTGGTAATCGTTGCACTTCGGTTGCACCAATTTTGATTTACTTAGTTATGTTTTTTATTATTTTATAGGTTATTTATTTTTGCTCTTCATATTACACGATATTCTATTTCGCTAGCGCATCATGTTCGTGCCTCTATCTACAATGTACCCACCCGTCATGAGGGTCATGGGCACTTGCCACGGAAAAGACTTTCCGAGTCGCATCAGGTCGCCCAGACGCCTACCCGCCCGGTGACTACCGCTGATGTCGCACAGATGAAGGGGCCCTTTGTGGTCGGCAGCCTCGCATAAGGCTTTGTAGAACTGGAACTGCGTCAGGGCGGACACGAAGTATCTGAAATGTAGAGAATTCACTGCAGAAACTTTTGCGTGAAGACAAATGGTGCCTTGAGAAGAGAGAGGCCTACCGTATGTAAGGCACGTCGCTCACGACGTGGTACTTGCTGGCGGGATCGAAGGCGTCGCGAGGCCGGGGCGACGGAGGCCGGACGCCCTGAGAAGAACGCAAAATCGCTACAGTAACCTTAGACGATGACCGCAATTAATCTACTCACCTGATAACGGTACACGAATGATGTCCAGTGGGCACTCCAGCTGTCGCTGTTGTGGAAACTGCCGTCGTAGACGCGCCATCGCCAGGCATCGACCAAATAACCGTAGGGTAGGAAACCGACTCGTCGAAGGGACTAATCGATTTCAATTAGGTATTATAAATTGGAGGTTTGCAAAAAAGTCATCAAGCACCTCTTTGAAAAGATGGTTGATTTGTTCCTCTTTGGTGTTGCTATTGACGGGAGCCAGGCCAATCCTCTGCAAGTGAGAGTTGGATAAAGCCGCCAGAGACACGGTGTCTCCAATGCCTTCGTGGAACCCTGGGTTGGCACCGTCGCTAAAAGAGAAGCTATTGGCGTCGTCGTCGTCGTCGTCGTCGTCGTCGTCGTCGTCGTCGTCGTCGTCGTCGTCGTCGTCGTCGTCGTCGTCGTCGTCGTCGTCGTCGTCGTCGTCGTCGTCGTCGTCGTCGTCGTCGTCGTCGTCGTCGTCGTCGTCGTCGTCGTCGTCGTCGTCGTCGTCGTCGTCGTCGTCGTCGTCGTCGTCGTCGTCGTCGTCGTCGTCGTCGTCGTCGTCGTCGTCGTCGTCGTCGTCGTCGTCGTCGTCGTCGTCGTCGTCGTCGTCGTCGTCGTCGTCGTCGTCGTCGTCGTCGTCGTCGTCGTCGTCGTCGTCGTCGTCGTCGTCGTCGTCGTCGTCGTCGTCGTCGTCGTCGTCGTCGTCGTCGTCGTCGTCGTCGTCGTCGTCGTCGTCGTCGTCGTCGTCGTCTTCCTGCTCTGCTCACCGGAAAAGCAACGGTAGGCCCTCGTATTGCATGTAATACTGGATGTGGCCCATCTCATGAAAGGTGACCTCCAAATCTTCCGAAGTGACCCTAGTGCAGAATTTGATCCTTTGGTCGCCCTTTCGAATCAAGTCGAACGCCGTGGCGTGACAAAGGACCCGCCGACTCTCGTTCTTTGGCTTCTCAAACATGCTGCCTGAGACGAGATGGAAATATTAAACAACCCAACATAAAAAAACATGATAACAAGTCACGAAAAAGCCCACGATTCCAGAAAGAAGCAGAGGCCCTCTTCAAGCCAAGCTTGGCGAAGAAGTCGTCGGCCAGCCGAAACATTCCCTCTGCAGTGTAGTTCTGCCTGACCAGTTCGTCTGTGACAGTGTTCCGTTTGGCCACTCTGTACGGTTGGGTAATCTCGTAGATATTGCTCCAGTCCTGAGCCCACCTGACAACAAGAACGTATGTATGTATGACGACGACGACGACGACGACGACGACGACGACGACGACGACGGCGACGACGACGACGACGACGACGACGACGACGACGACGTCCGCGACTATTGCCAACATGTTGCCCATAAGATGACCAGGAATCGCCGCCGTGTCGACCACGTGATCGCCATAGAAGAGACGCAGTTTGCGCCTAACGAAACCATGGAGCTGCTCGTACAACGGCAACACTTGGTGGAATAGCTTCTCCATCTGCTGCTCGAAATCCGTCATTTCGTAGGCCGCTTGCCAGTATTGGCCGATGTCGCGGAACTCGCCTGAAGCGCAGAATCGATAGTGATGATGGCAGACTCTAGGCATCTTATACAGGAGAATTTTAAGGTTGCTCACTTCTAGGGACGACTTTGCTGTGGGCAATGAAGCGTTCGAACAGCGGCTTGGCATCCTTCATATTGTCCCTCCATGCGTTCCACAGGTAGCTCAGCTCGTTGGGATCTCGACTTTCGGCCATGCGCCTAGCCACCTCGTCGTCCAGACTCCACCTCCTGCCGCTGCCGCAATCTGGTGCCATCCTGGCTGAAGATGGTGAGACGTGTTGGAAATGAATGATCCATCATGACACTATCTGACCAACGGCTAAATCTTGTGCCATGTACGGATCATACTGAGCGATGCTATTGGCGGCACCTACGTAATTCAGTACGAAATCCATCTCCACACCTCTTGACCAGGGGCAGATTTTCGTGTCGAACATCTCGGTCATTTGCTGAAGAATTTCCTGTCTCTCTATCGGAGTCTGTATGTCCACCTGCTCGCGAAGTATCATCATCATCTGACGTCGTTGATGATAGTCCCTGAACGAATTCCGTCGTGTCACGTAATGTTTGTGGAACAGCACATACTGTATGTACCTTTCGCCGTTCTCGTATGGTGACACATGCCGATTATAAGATTATCTCCGTTCTCCCCCTTAATCGCCGTCTGTCTGTCTGTCTGTCTGTCTGTCTGTCTGTCTGTGATTCTGTTTCCCCCAATCACCCCGCCCGACTGGGCCCGTAGGCCAACCCGGCCTATGGGGCGCTACCCTGGGGCGGGCCCACAGATTTGCCGAAACTGGTCCGTTACGCGGGAAAGCCTACTGTAGCCGAGAAAATTCGAATTTTTGAATTCCTGAGACGACCATGGAGCGCGCTTGGAAAGGCGGGCGAAGCGGTTGGTATGCAGGCTGTGTAGGGTAGGCAATGTGCAATTCCACACGCCCAGCCACGCCACGCGTAGGCATACTGTAAGTGAGAAAATTCAAATTTTTGAGTTTTGCTATAGACTGCGGAGGCCCCATGGAAGGGCATGCATGGAAGGCAATATGACAGCATGATAGGGTAGCAAGTGTGCAACTTCACAGAGTTTAAAACGTTTCGCAGAAAATTCGCAAATGACAACTTTCCATCAACAAAAGTTTCTTCCAAGCACGGGAATCGAACCCAGCAGGTATTGTCACACATTGAAGGAAATGAGAGGTTAGGCGGCGGCTGTCGAGCGAGGCGCGCAGCGCCGAGCGAGACGAAAAG
Source organism: Linhomoeus sp. GSCO2_2 (assembly GCA_030248115.1). Classification (NCBI taxonomy): domain Eukaryota; kingdom Metazoa; phylum Nematoda; class Chromadorea; order Monhysterida; family Linhomoeidae; genus Linhomoeus; species Linhomoeus sp. GSCO2_2. The sequence goes on from JASAMZ010003022.1 coordinate 8,604, forward strand.
CCTGGAGCGGGCGAGCGAAGCGAGCCCGCGCAGGGCTTTTCTCCGCGCGCGCCGAAGGCGCGCGCCCAGGCCGCTAGTTTGCATAATACCGTGAACGTTTCAAGCGTCGTACTCGACGTCGGTGAAGTGTGTGTCGTTGTCGGCCAGCCGGAGGGCCATTGCTTTCGAGTACTGCTTCCAAGCGTTGTACTTGGCAGTCCAGTTGCTGGAGACCGCCGCGTTGTGGGCGGTCAAGTTGGTGTAATAGGTGTACTCGGCCACCGCCTGCAACTCCACTGAGCAGATCCGGAGCCCCAATTGTTAGCCAGAGCTGTCAACTACCTTACGCCAGCTGTCTGCTTCATATGGTGTCAGTAGTGATCAATAGAATTCTCTGCAGCGCTCCAAATCACAAGTCTTGAATTCAACATTTCCGGTATCGTACACCTCACCTGCCTGCTCATGATCGCGACGCCTTGCGCGTCGTGCTTTTTCAGGAACTCCGCGAATCGACGCTGGTCCACGCATTGGGACCAGTTCAGAATGACCAGTAGAAGAAAGGGAAGCCAGGGCAGTGCGTGGCAGCTCATCGCTTCCAAGCGGCGGCGGCGGCGGCGTCAAAAGCCCCCTCGTTCTCGGGAAGGGTTTGCTCCACTAATCGACAGCTTTCTTCCACGAGCGCTGTTTTCACTGGGAAGTGCGAAAGAGGGAAGAGGGAGCCACCCAGATGCCGGCAGTTGTCGTAAGCGCCGGTGTAAGAGAGTTGTCGTCGACAACGACGACGGCGGCAGTGAAAACCCCACGACGCCCTTCAGCAACACCGAGAGGCCACCCCGCCTCATTTCCGGTTAATGGCGGCCCGTTGAGCCTTCCTTCCCGACGCAAAGGCGGTCGAACCGTTGATACCCCCCATGTGTGTGGACATAGGAGCGGCTGGGCAAACCCAGAGGTCGACAGTAACGGAATTTCGCGCCCAAGCCAGTCGCAGAATGCGCATTTCGCCAGGAGTTAAGCCGAAGCGCCTTGTTGTCAATAAATCACCCCCTCGAGCCATAGCAGAGAGAAGACGGCGCCTCTATTCGTTCGGCTTTTAGCGCTAGCGGGGAAACTTCAAAGTGACCTGCCGGCCGAACAGATGAGTTTGTTCAGCGCCCACCCAAAGAACCATTGACTGAAAGCTTCGCCCGAAGTAGTTCTCCCTGCTTGAACAGAGCGCAACCTTGTAACCGCTATGGTTTGTTAGCTCGAGCAATTTCAAATGTACTTACTCTGAAACATCCGATTGTGAAAATGTCTTCTTTTCAATGTCAGAAAGTGCAACGCCAGTATCGGCCATGTACTGTATCACGCAATCACGTTCATTCATGCGGATCCTGGAAGACAATCGTTGCGACATCTGAGGCCATCTACACCTCCATCGTACGATTCTTCGTTGCTGAAAGTTCTATTTGACGCGCCGACATCGGTAATCCCACGCAAACACATATACCGTCGCATCGGCCTATGATTCGCGAGTGCGTGAACAGGCCTCCGCAAGTGGCGACGACACAAAAGCGCCTAGGCGGCGAACGATGCGCGCCGGCGACGCAGCCTGCCTACGCTTGAGGTCGACCGAAAACGCGACGGCAGAATCGGATGACTGTGGGAGGTTGTTGACAGACGGACGGCGCTGAGTGGCCTTCAAAAGCGGGTCATTCGTCCGGCCATCTGACACAGCTGCTTCTCTTGCATTCCCGTGCGAGCGCTGCGACTTCTGAAGTTCAGAGACGCAGAAGAAACTTGGAATGCTGTCGTTTACTGACGTTTGCGTCTATGTAGGCTACATAATAATACATAATGTAGCTATGTATGTACTTGTTGAGCACTGGCAGTACGTTTATTCGTTTTTGTCTCGAGAGGACTTCTGTGCATATGTCGGGTCCACGTATGTACGTATGTTGAAGCTTTTTATTCCAGAAAGTGCCTGCTAGGTAAGAACCCATGTTGGGCATCCTGCCATCGCCGCTTCTGGCGCCCGGGCTGTGAGACAGGCGCGTTGCCATGCCGGCTAAAATCATCGTGGCAACGGCGCGCCATGCCTCACTGGAGCCGGTCAGCTCTCCTCTTACCTATGTACCCTCCAAAGGCGCTGCATGAATCAGACCCCGCTGTTCCATTGCCAATAGGAGGTAGAGAGCAATATATTGGCCGAGAGTGCGCGCTGTTTTGTTGGCCGGACGAAAGTGGCTTTCCCCCATCTGTCGCCGACGACAACTCTGTACCCCACTGCAGCGCAGAGCGAAATCAAAACTGGTCGCTCGTTGCGCCATAGAGCAGCTATTTCGGCGGTGGTCGTAGGCCTATACACACCTTTGTCTCTCTCTTCTGGTAGAACTCCCACTTCAGAGTAGCGGAAGAACAACTGAAGAAGCGCCGCAGCATCCAGTGACGACGCCCTCTCCTCTCTGCAACGCCAGTCTACTTTGCATCAAATGGCGGCGGACGTTGGCAAAACGCTGGAAGGAGTGGGGAAACTGCTGAGCTTTATGAGACCGGCCAAAGGCGAGTCGAAAGATGGAGCCGCCTCTGGCGGCGCGGCCGGGGAAGAGTTCTGTTTCAAGGCATGCGGCGTCGACGACTTCGTCGAGTCGAGCAAGGTGATACTTAATAAATGCTGAAGAAATTTTGATGATAATCAAACTCTAGTTATCTGAATTACGCAAATCAGTTTACCAAAAGTGTGGCTCTTCGTTTCCTTTCTACAGCTCAGCACGTAGTTTCAATCAAATCCGACACAATTCCACAAATGCCCTCCAGGCGTTCGCCGAGACCATGCGCGCCGTGACCCACGCCCTGGGCACCCTGGAATGGTGCGCCGTGATCCTGACGGCCGTCAGTTGTCTCGTGCTCCTCGCCCTGCTGCTTCTGCTTCTCAAGCACGTGTTCGGACCCCGAAAATCGATATTTGCCTCCTCCGGAACCGGCGCGAGGCATCGCCATCTCAAAGACTCCGCTTCCCCCGAAGGCTCTCTGCCGACTTCAGCTGCCTCGGCGGGGGGTATGGGTCGCGCTGAGGCCGTCAAGAGAAGTGCCAGTCCCAAAGCGGCTACGGCTACACACGTGGGAATGAATGGACTCTGGAGACACATGGAGGACTGAAGCTCGATTAATACCGGGATTTAAGCGGCATTCCATGTGAAGTCGAGTTGTCTCGTGTCGCGTATGCGCGTTGTATTTGTTAGCCACAACAACCTACGCAAACTTTGTCAACAGTTGGGTCAACGATTGGAAAGGGTGCCACGCCAACTGCTACGAAATGTTGAGAATATGACGCCGCAATGTTGAGTTGTGGCTAGCGCCCTCTCGACAATCCTAAATCATCCGTTTGTCCATTGTTCCAGGGAGCAAATTCCACTTAACAATTTGTACCTAATAATCTGTAGTGTACCACTAAATTGTTAACAATTTAGGAACAATAACAAATTGTTCCACAGTTTTAATGAACATAGCAATAACTTTTAAATAGGCCCCAAACAAAACAAGTTAGAAACTTTCACGTGTACCTAAATTGTTCCAGCGAACAGTAAAAGCATATGAAACGTCTACCCAGAGGCAGAATTCGCCTTACGGAATGTCAGACTTCCGCATTCACTTCGCATTGTGCCATCATAATGTACCTAGGGGTTACAAATTGGGTGTATGCTTCGGTTTAGTGGTGTGGTGGTGGGTGCATGTGCAATCTGCATCACTAAGGGGGCGTGCCAACTGAACGGTAAGAAGATTAGTAGCCTATTAAACTTCCAATGTGGAACCTTATCATTTGCGTTCGCGCTCGTTCATGACTCGGTCGACGTTATGCAAATCTTGGTGGGCGTATAGTCTTGTAGCACTGAAGTTCATGACTTCGCCGAATTAAAGTAAAACGCGCTGCTTTCGCGAACTGTCCGTGCGAGTCGCCTGCCTACTAATAGTACTTGGCACCTTGAAGTATAAGCTCGCGACTGGTGCGGCGGACGTCAGTAGGGGACGATGGTGCTAAACAGGCTAATTAGCGGCGGCGCGCCCGGCTTCTCGGCCGACGACGGCGTCTGCTTCCAAGTGTGCGGCGTGGATGCAATGACGAAGGCTTTGAAGGTGAGAATTGTGCCCATGCCTATAGAAGATGTAGGTAGCATTCTATTCTATGGAAAAACGCACTGATGTAGAGTGCGCGGGTGTTGGTTTAGCACGAGCCACCACTTCACTGATTCACACGATGTCTCAATATCTTCTTTCGTTTCATGGAACTTAACTTTAGGGGGGGGGAGGGTACGATTGGATTGGGGGGGGGGGGGCAAGGTACATTAAATCTACGTATGCCATACAGAATATACCTTCCAGGCACTGAATATCCTTAACGTACCATGTACAGTACGAACGGCATATGTATTATGTTTAGTAGTTGTAGTACTACTATAATCCAGCATGCATGTATACAGTATGCCATATAGTACGGGGGGGGGGGGAAGGGGGGCTTAGCTTTGGCGCGACATATCGCAAGCCTCCTACGAAGGATGACCAACGAGGTAGAATCGTTTTGCGTTTAGACCGTTTGTTTATTGCAGCGCGCGAAACGTAGTTTCTTAACGTTATATTTACCACCGGAACATTAGGCGGATCTATTTCATCCGTTTGTCGGATCTTTGCTCTTTCGCGATCCGCTGGGCCGATTCGGCCCAAATTTTGACACGTTTTCGGATTTGCGATGCCGATCACATATCAGAAGAGAAATTTCAAAAATTCTTTCGCGTTCGTGAGTTATAGGGATTCGGACAACTTTGACGTTGCGCTGCAGTTGAACGCGACGTCGTAGGAAGTTGGTGTATTTGGAATGAAGTATTTGGCTTTGCACTCTTTATCTACACACCAAATTTCAGCTCAATTGATTGTAATCGTTATTTGAAGAAATGGCCAATCTTTCAGCAAAATCAGTTTGCAATCAATTGGGCTGAAATTTGGTGTGTAGATAAAGGGCACAAAGTCAAATACTGTATTCAATTACACCAACTTCTTACGACGTCGCGTTCGACTGCAGCGCAACGTCAAAGTTGTCCGAATCCCTATAACTCACGTACGAGAAAGAATTTTTGAAATTTCTCTTCTGATATGTGATCGGCATCCCAAATCCGAAAACGTGTCAAAATTTGGGCCGAATCGGCCCGGCGGATCGCGAAAGAGCAAAGATCCGACAAACGGATGAAATAGATCCGCCTAATGTTCCGGTGGTGAATATAACGTTAAGTCCTGGCTAGTACGTATGCTTATTTCGACGAAGAGTGGACCCGAGAGCTATCCACCGAGAGAAGGATCCTCTCGCTACGACTTTCCAACGTCGAGATCTGAGAGCGCTGCGGAAGCACGGATAAACAGACGCACCCTATGTGTAGCTCTCCTAAGTCCTAAGCCTCAGAACCAGGTTGAAGAGGGCAGAACAAGATGGCGCTCCTCCGACTATGTAGCGGTTCCTGTGTAATCTTCTGACCACATCCAAAAGGAGTGGTTGCACCGCAATCCGCCGGTCCTACTCCAAGGTCGGCCGGCCGATCACAAGAATTAATTTCGCTAAAATAATCATGTATGTCTAGTGAATGCAATACCGAACAGCGGTCCCATGAATGGACAACAGCGCAACACTGGTGAACAATTGTGGTTCTACGAGTAAGGAAATAACAAGTTTCAAGATTAAGCTTGCTTAAATGGGTTGGGTCTGAATGAGTGCCCCCAAATTCTGAATGAGTGCCCCCAAAATTCTGAATGAGTGCCCCCAAAATTCTGAATGAGTGCCCCCAAAATTCTGAATGAGTGCCCCCAAGACCCAGAGGCGCGCTATTACCGCGGCCGTGTGAGTAACCTATTGGGTACAGCCGGCCTTAGCAGGGGGTGAAGTACATACATAGATGGAGGAGTGTTCACCTCACTTATCGTTTGCACTAAAACTCTGCCGGCGTCGCGCCTGGCGGGTCTCAGCTGAGGCTTAGCGCGACCACCAACTTCAGGGCGCGCCCCGCGCGCCCTGAAATCGGTCACCGGTCGCATTAAGCCTAAGCTTCGACCCGCCAGACTGCGACGCCGACTGACTCTTGTGCACTGTGGGCGCAGGGCGAGCCTAAGCATAGCCTAAATTCAAAGGAAAATCTTGTTTGGAGGTATAGAGAGCGATCACGGTATAGTGACTCTCCACAGACGAGTTCTTGTTCCTGCCGATCCATCCACACCGTGACTAGATTAACGCCGCGCTCAGAATTTTGGGGGCACTCATTCAGAACTTGGGGGCACTCATTCAGAACTTGGGGGCACTCATTCAGAATTTGGGGGCACTCATTCAGATTTTGCCGCTTAAATGCTTAAGCTTAGGCTTGAAATCGGATATAGGTATGCTTTGTCATTGGCATAGGCTTAAGACTGTGTTATGCTTTTAAAAGTTCAGGCTTCAGACGAGGATGAATATTGTGGTTAATCAACGCTGTACGAACCAGAGCCTGAATTTGGACTTGAAGTTTAGTTCAAGCCTAAAACTGACCAGCCCCGCCACACCCCCCCCCCCTCCCAAACAGCTAAGCCTAATCTTACGCTTCAATTATAAAAGCTTAAGCTTAATTAATGCGCGGGCCGGACAGGCCGGTTCCCATTGGCTCATCCGGATGGGACCACAATCCAACAACAGCATTAGTGATAATTAAAATAAAATAAATAGTAAATTAATTATATCTACTGACCTTAATTCTCAACGACCTTAAAATCTGTAGCCTCAAAGCGAACGTCGAAGCCTGAAATTTGTGCACGCACAAACACAATTCCAGTCAAAACATTGCCCATCCGCGACGCAATTTCAAACTTGATCAATTCCACCATTTCAGGACTTCGCCAAGACCATGCGCACCCTGGAGGACGTCATGGGAACCATGCAGTGGTGCGCCGTGGCGTTGACAATTTTGACGGGCTTCGTTTTGGCCGCCGTCTTCGTCCTGCTCGTTCGCGAGCTCCTCCGGCCCAGGATACCCAAGTTGCGGGTCTTCCAACAACAACAACAACAGCAACAGCAGCGACGTCGGCGGACTTCGAAAGGGGAAAGGGTCGCTTTGGACCGAAAGAATGCCGGGGCAAAAACAGCCTCGCCGGCGGCAGCACTGGATATTGATTCTCACTGGGGAGGCGCCACCGCACCCGCGACGACGGCGCAAAGGAACGCTCAACGCAACGACAGGGATGATCTTCAAAGATCACCAATTCCGTGTTGATTCGACAAAGTTTTGCGCTACAAGCAAGCTACTGACTGTCCCGTGATCGCGTCGAATGTAAAATTCACCAAAATGTGCCGGAAAATACCACATTCTGTCGAATCTTTTGCCACCATTGATGCGCAACGGCGCACACTATAGGCGGGCGTCGCTATGCACACAGTAAAATAGAAATGCTTTAAACTGGGTTTTCGCGCTATTTAGCTAGCGTAGAATTGTCGAATCAAAACCCAGATGTTCTCACGAGAGTCCTCTATCTTCACACTGGTCAAAAGTTAACCACGGTTTAAGATATGTGGGCAAATATCGAGGCAAAGTTAAGCTCGGTTTTAGGCCCGCGGCGCGGAAAGTGTGTCAGGCTCGAGTCATTTTGCAGCATTTGCAGCGCGCTACAATTAGTCGACGCAAGAAATTTTCATAGCATGCTATAAGCCAATATGTTGCCAATATACGTTCAGAAGTTCGAGCAATTCGGTTCATGCACATATGAGAAATAAGCAATTTTGTAAAACCATCTCCAAAAATATTCCTGGGTTGTGCGCCTTGCGCGCCCTATAAGTCCGCCAGTATTACACGCACAGACGCCTCTTTATTACCATTTTAAAGCCCAAAGTCTTGCGCACACAACCGTGTATAAATACCTATTTGAATTTTTGTCCACAATGAGAAATTTGGCAAAACCGTCGCGCGACTTGACACAATTTCACCCAGGCGCGCCAGCGTATTCGTTCGCGCGGCCGGCCGAGGCAGTCGTTTCGCCGCGCCTAGGCAACTAAGCGTAAAAGGCCGCGCGCGCGCGGCCGGCGTCATTGTTCAAAATTCTCTTTGGCTGCTGAATTCTTGCTGAATTTCCTGGCTGTTTTCGACCGAAATTTCTTTCGCTAACCCTTTCAAAATCCAACGGAAAGCAATGGCTGACACCGCCGCGAAACCCGCTACTCCCGCCAAGAAGTCGCCGAAGAAGAAGGCCGCCGGAGGCAAGGCGAAGGTCGGTTCACTTCACTTCAGTTCTGCTTTTGAATCGTGGTTGAATGGTACGATCGTTAGAATGTGGTAGTTCAGTGGAGTGACGACTGAGTTTCGAAACCATTCATCCAAATTAGCCGCCGGCGGGGGAATCATGCAACATAAACAGACGCTTAGATTGGCGGTGCTCATTGCGGATCCCATTCCACGTCAATGCGTCCATACTTCCATTCGTTCTCCAAAATTCAAATTTTCACTTCTTGTCACGGTTCTGCAGAAGCCGGCCAACCACCCCACCTACGACGCGATGATCAAGGCGGCCATCTCCAGTCTGAAGGAGCCGAAGGGCAGCAGCCGGCCGGCCATTCTCAAGTATCTCATGGCCAACTACAACGTCGGCAGTAACATCAACTCCGTCAACGCCCACCTCAAGCTCGCGCTCAAGAGGGGCGTCACCAGCGGCAAACTGAAGCAGGTGCGTGCGCAGTTTGGAGGTGGTTGATTGGTTGGTTGGAAGTCGGAAGCGTATTTGGCTGAATGCAGGAACGGATGCAGGATTTTGAGTAGGTTGACACAATTTCTATATAGTGGCGCGTAGAAATTGTGACATTTATAAGCGCCGCAAGCATAAATTTAGAATTTTCGAACCTTTCAAATTCAAATCTCAAGGGTTCGGCCGTACTGAGAACGGCTGTAGGCTGGGGGGGGGGAGGAGGCAAGATCCATGAGGGTTGATTGGTGCTAGGGTTTTGGTGAGTAGGCGTCCGTAAGGTCAATACAGTTGGCGCCTGCTCACTTTGTGCGCTGTCCTCCCTATCGCCACAGATCAACTTGGTTGCCGATTGTCGCGCAGCGACAGGCCGATAAGTACAACGCCCACTTCAGTGCGCAGTAGCTTACAACTTCGATTCCACTTGCGCACCGCTCATTCTCCCTTCTCTCCTGTACAGGTGAAGGGCGTTGGTGCCAGCGGCAGCTTCCGTCTGGGCGAGAAGGCGAAGAAGAAGCCGGCGGGCGAGAAGAAGCCCCGGAAGCCCAAGGCCAAGACAGCCGCCGGCGCCGCCAAGCCGGCCGCCAAGAAGGCCACTCCGAAGAAAAAGAAGCCTGCCGCCGCCAAGAAGCCCAAGAGCCCCAAAGCCGGTGAGTGGTCGACTTGGCGCTGTTTCTGATGTTTTGGTTGTTGGCTGGCATCGGTGGGGAAATCGTGTTTGGATTCTGATTCAAGCAGCGGTGACGGTGAATTTAACGGGAAGAAGGGTACCGTATCCGTGGGTCACATACATATGGGGGGTGAGGGGTTGTAGGAGGGGAGGCGGGGTTGTCATCTGCGGTAGGATCATGGCATCACGGCAAAACTGAGGAAGTTGTTGTACGAATTGGTACTTAACAAACGTGAGGAGGATTGGTTTCGAGTGTATTTTACGGAAAACTGCGCATAAGTCCTGTAAAATATCGAGTTCGTGTTCAAGCAAAGCAAGTTTGGTACTTACAAAGTTGAAAGAACGTGAAATTTTTTAAAAGTGTTCACGTCTTACCACGAATTCCAGTTAACCTCTCCTATATTATTGCAGCCAAGCCCAAGTCCTCCCCCAAGAAGAAGTCCCCAAAGAAGCCGGCGGCCAAGAAGCCCAAGTCCCCCAAAGCCAAGAAGTCCCCCAAGGCCAAGAAGGCCGGCAAGAAGACGCCCAAGAAGGCCTAAGTTTGAATTTTTGAATTGCGCGCGTTTACAGTATCCCTTCCTCGTCCTTCCCGTTGCAATCTCTCTCGGCCGATGATGCTATTATAGAACACGCACAAGTTGACACTTCCCACCTTCGCTGTTTGTTTGGTCGCTGCTCTTTGTGGTAGATAAGTAGGTAAATTGCGATTTTGGATGGAAGCGCCCTAGTTGTTCGCTAGATCAGCCAGTACAATTCGCGTAGAACGCCATCGTTGATGTGTGAACGCTGGACGTCGCCCCCAGGTCTCGTAATGTGCAGCCCGTGTACAGTTAGTATTGTACTTGCTTCTTGTTCCGTCTTGCGCGTCTCGTCGAAAATAATTAGACCTCTCCTCGGTAAAGGAGTGTTCCCGGCGCACGGCGAAAAACTCTCCCCTAGAGAATTCTAGCGAAACGACTAGAAACGCTAACGAGATAACTGAGACAACGAGTTTACGAAGAGAGCGGCCTCCAGTAGTCCGATGTAGCTTCGCCTTGTACTCTGATTGCTTTCTGAGAAAGCTAGTGAAAAGTCTGCCTTCTACAAAAGTTGTAGTCAACCGATAGGAATGGCCAGCGAAACGAAGCGGTACTGCGGTTGCCGGATCACGGTTGTCGTGCTACATCGTGTTTTGCAGCTTGTTGTTAGCTAAGGGAAATGTGCCACGTTGTGTTGTTTAGAACTTGTGGTTAGCTAAGGATCAACAGAAGAGACGCTAATAGGAGATATGCTGCCCCACTAGAACTACAGAGTTCCCGCAACCCATATTCGGATCAATTTTGTCGCCGCAGATGCATTGCACTACATGCCCACATATTTACTGTTTCCGTAGCTCCTGTGAGGTGTGCCACCCGACTAACAGGTGGTGGCCTACCTGATGGTGGTGCTCCAAGCGGTGGGCCTTCCCCTGCTGAGTCTGATCCTGATGCCTGCCGTCTACAACATGTACCTCTGTCTGATCGTGGCCCTGGTCGATCTCTCGGCCGTGCGCGTCTTCCTCGAGGGACTCCGACAGAACAACGTCTACTTCCTGCTCGTCATCGTCCTCTGGCAGGTCGGGTGGACTTGATGCCTCAATTGGTGTGGTTTTGGAAAAGTTTGTGATTTAAGTGTTTGGGTGTTTCCACCGCAGTTCGCACCTCATTTGTTGGTGATTCACCACCTACCGCTGTATTTCAGCTGACTGCCATCCCAGTTCTTCTCTATCCCACAGCGGCCCATTTCTACGAACGTTTTCGGCCCAAGTTGTACTTCGACGACGTCGGTCGGTTCGAATGTGTCTCTTGTGTTATGCTTTGGTTTTGGCTAATAGTGCATTTGTACGTGCAGAAGAGCCGGCGATTTCCGACCTGTCCGCTCTGCTGCTGGTTCTCGTGGCCTCCGTTCAACTTTTCTTTATCAAGGTGATTACTGTAATATCATGATCACAGAGGATGAGGCTGCCTCTTTCTACCGCAACCCCACCACACAGATTTCCGTGGACGTCTGCCTGCACGTCAGGGCGCAGAACGAGGAACTGGAGCGTCGTCGGGGTCGAGTCGGCTCGGTGACGTCACGCACGGACTTCCTCCTCAAGTACGGCTACCTGGCCGACAGAGGGGTGGGCTCCGCGAAGATGTCAGTCGCCTCAGTCCAACGGCACCAGCAGCAGCAGATGGAGAAGTACCGGGCGAAGAGGACGCCGAAGGAGCCCAACAACAACGAAATCGTCTGAACTCGAGTCGAGTTTCGATCGGCCGTGACTACAGTACACACAGTAAGGCGCGTGAACTGTTTCGGATGCCCGAAGGTTGGAGAGTACACAGTGCAGCGCGTGGCACACGCCGAAGGGATTCAGTACGGCTATCGCTTGCTTGTCTGACCTACCTATCTGTTGTATTTCATGCGATTGTTCTACCAGTGAACTATTGCTGATGTCAACAGATTACGGTATCTTCATCGCCGCTCCTCGAAGAGCACTCTCTCGCACAGCTCCATGTCGTCTTCGCAGCCGTTGAGCAGCCAGGCCATGAAATTCTGATTGTCCACGTAGTCGGGCAGCAGAACCGACAGCGGCAGCCGCGCTGGCGACGCCATTGGGACGACGGAGGAGCGCCGCCGGCCCCACCGATGGATGTCGTCGCCGACTTCCTCCAGCTTCTGGGCAGGGGTCGACTTTTGAGTTTCGCCGCCTTCTCTCGGACCTGTAGTCGACTGTGGTCGTCTGTTGTAGCGGAACGCTTCATCATGGTTGTGGTCATAGTCAGTGGCGGCTTCTGAAGAATCGTAGGTTGTGCATTTGGACACGTCGTCGGTAGACCTCGCATCCGGTTCTGACAGCGCCTTCTGTGCGAATTGGACAGGTTGGTCGTCTTCTGCTGAATCGAGTTCTACTTCCCCCGGCAGGCCGGATGCTAAAGGGCATGTCAAGTAAACCCGTGAGGTTGTGTACCTAATGATGGTACAATGGCAGAGGTTTATTGAGGCGTGCACATGATCACCAGCGAAACCCACCGATCAGTTCATTTCTATCCTTGCCACTGCTTTGTGTTGTTCCTTGTCCTGCAGTCGCCGCCTGAGTAGAACTCGCCCGTCCACCTTCCTTTCCAGGCGACGCTCTCTTCGGTCGTTCGGAAGGTGTGTTTCCTTGCCGTTTCCCCCAACGAAAAGTTCTGGACACGTCGTTGAATAAGTTACCTCCGTTCTGCCTCTCTACGCCATCGTCGCTATTGTCGTCCAAATCTTCGGTTTCGAACCAGAAGCTCGAGCTTGCTAACTTGCGGCGCCGATTGCCTTTGGCCGGCATTTGAATTGAGCCTCTGAACCTCTCGGCGTTTCACGCGGAGTGCGCCGTTCAGTTCCGAATGACTTGTTTGTGATCGTCTGGCCGTCTGAGCGTCTCAAATTGCCTTGCGACCAATTGAGCCGTTTCAGCATCAGTTGCTAAGTCGCGCACACTCTGTCAAGTTGACACCCCTCTTTTGCAAGCCACCGGCTTGAATCGAGCTCACATATTTCACAGCTGGGCGAAAGTAAGTGGCCAGGAAATGGGCGGACAGTAAAATTTATGGGCGCGGCGCTTGGATAATGTTCTGAAGAAGCTACGCCCACCGCTATCACGCCGTGACAGCGGTTCGTGTGAGCTGAAGTATCGCTTTTAACAGTGTCAATCCATAGGCGTAGATTTACATAACACCAAACAGGTTGAAATGAAATCACTTTCCCTACCGGTTATTCTAGCTTGCCTGTCTATTGGTTAGTTTTGTTTTCATGCCGTATACTGTAGGTATCTACCCTATCTGCACACACTTTGCAAGAATCAGTGCTCCGTTCAGGCGTTACGCGAGTTCTTACTCAGCAGACAACATGTGTCTGTACTGAGGTGGGGTCTACATCACCGTTTACTATAACATACGAAACGACCCCGACATCGGAAAACACATCTGAAACTGAACCTGCAACCGCCGCACCGACCACGACAACAACTCCCAGTGGAGAGACCTCAACCACCTCATCTGAAGCCACAACTGAAGATGTCAGCACAACGACCACGACAACTCCCAGTGGAGAGACCTCAACCACCTCATCTGAAGCCACAACTGAAGATGTCAGCACAACGACCACGACAACGCCCAGTGGAGAGACCTCAACCACCTCATCTGAAGCCACAACTGAAGATGTCAGCACAACGACCACGACAACTCCCAGTGGAGAGACCTCAACCACCTCATCTGAAGCCACAACTGAAGATGTCAGTACAACGACCACGACAACAACTCCCAGTCGAGTTTCCTCAACCACCTCATCTGAAGCCACAACTGAAGATGTCAGCACAACGACCACGACAACTCCCAGTGGAGAGACCTCAACCACCTCATCTGAAGCCACAACTGAAGATGTCAGCACAACGACCACGACAACTCCCAGTGGAGAGACCTCAACCACCTCATCTGAAGCCACAACTGAAGATGTCAGCACAACGACCACGACAACTCCCAGTGGAGAGACCTCAACCACCTCATCTGAAGCCACAACTGAAGATGTCAGCACAACGACCACGACAACTCCCAGTGGAGAGACCTCAACCACCTCATCTGAAGCCACAACTGAAGATGTCAGTACAACTCCCAGTGGAGAGACCTCAACCGCCTCATCTGAAGCCACAACTGAAGATGTCAGCACAACGACCACGACAACTCCCAGTGGAGAGACCTCAACCATCTCACCTGAAGCCACAACTAAAGATGGCAGCACAACGACCACGACAACTCCCAGTGGAGAGACCTCAACCGCCTCATCTGAAGCCACAACTGAAGATGTCAGCACAACGACCACGACAACTCCCAGTGGAGAGACCTCAACCATCTCATCTGAAGCCACAACTGAAGATGTCAGCACAACGACCACGACAACTCCCAGTGGAGAGACCTCAACCACCTCATCTGAAGCCACAACTGAAGATGTCCGCACAACGACCACGACAACTCCCAGTGGAGAGACCTCAACCACCTCATCTGAAGCCACAACTGAAGATGCCAGCACAACGACCACGACAACTCCCAGTGGAGAGACCTCAACCACCTCATCTGAAGCCACAACTGAAGATGTCAGCACAACGACCACGACAACTTCCAGTGGAGAAACCTCATCCACCTCAGCTCAGGTCACAACTGAAGATGCCACAACAACGACCACAACAACTCCCAGTGGAGAAACCTCAACCACCTCATCTGAAGCCACAACAGAAGATGTCAGCACAACAACCACGACAACAACAACAACAACGGCAACGACTCCAACTGTTCCAAGCAGCACAACGCCGACACGCGGCTGTCGAACGGTTGAAGAATTGGTAGGGGAGCGTTGTGGGGATCAGTTTTGCTGCGACGCTTTCGGAGAAGAGGATTGCGAAAGACGCGCCGCTGCTGGCGAGTGCAATTCGCAACCGTATCTAGCTTGGAACTGCTTCAAGACTTGCTTCAACTGTAGCCTCGAGAGTAAGTCTAAGTCGTTTTGTTTCTGGTGTTTGGCAGCCAACTGAAAGTTACGCACAGCGTGGAATCATCAAACCCTTCCAGAAGCGCAGTGCCGCGATTCCTCCGAAGCGCTGTGTGGCCGCCTCAGCAAGCCGTTATGTCTCCTCAACCCCACCGTCTCGGAAGCCTTTTGCCCACTGAAATGCGAGATCTGCTGTCCCGCTGACTCTGAGACGACGACGGCACTTTCAACCACTTCCACTTTGCCGGCCGAGTCGACCACTGTTGACGAGTGCCCCTGTCGCGACCTGTGGCCAGGTAGGAGCGATGCCGGAAACTGAATTCAGGCGCTCACACAACATCGATAGGAACAATTTATTGATCAACAGTTGAGGAAATTAGCTAGTAAGCCGGCGAAACGTCGCCAGTGAATTTCTGTGAGCGCTGTGTAGCCATTTGCAAGTTGCTCCCCACTTGATGCAGCGTTGAGAGCCATTCAATAGTCAACAATGTATTCTACTTCTATTAAATACCGACAGCTCTTCAGAAGCCGAATGCGAGAGGCAGCGCGCGAAGGGCCTTTGTTTCACCGACGACGGCATCTCCTTTGGTTGTTTCAAGACCTGTCACAACTGCAACGAGAGCTACTGCCCCGCTTGGGATCCGCTTCCCGAACCGTGCAGCGACGACCCTGCGGAACCGAACTGTACCGTTGAGAACTGCCACAATCGGCCCGGCTTCTACCTGCCTCGTTGCAAGCGCACCTGTCACGTCTGTCGATGTACGTACAATGTTTGCTATGAATTTCAGGGGATGGCAATTTTTCCTGTTGTGCAAAAAGTGGCATTTGCAGACTCGACGCTGTGCTACGACACGGGATCAATCGATTGCTCCACGCTTACCCACCCGTCGTTTCTCTGTCGAATCAAAGCGATCGAAGAATACTGCCCGCGACAATGTGACGCCTGCTAGACAAACATAGGTAGGTATTATAGGTACCGAGAATCACCGCGTGACATCACCCGAGGTCTGACCACTATACTAGGTGAATAAAGACAATCGTTGACTCAACCGAGAACTATCAGTTTGCCTAACAATTTGCCTAGTATTACACACCGGTCCGGTACCTAGAGATCCGTCAGTCGGAATGGTCACGGAGTAACCGTAGTTAGTGTGTGCGCAACGTATATTCAAATACTTAGCCAATCAGCAGAGGGAGCAGGAGCGCCGACACTGCCACTCCATGTAGGAAGGGTTGTTGCGACATTCACCGATGCTGGCCCAGTAGCTGCACTGCGAGTGGCCGTCGGTGCAGGCTGGAAATTTGCACCAGTGCGGTATTATTGCGAAAACTGGAAATTAATTAATAACATAGCCAATTATGTCAAACTGACAAAATTACAGAAAAACAAATATAAAATTTAGATTATAATAATAAAGTTGATTCGATTAAACGATGTACATCTGTCTAAATTAGACAAGATGTCATCAAGTAAAGCGAAATAAAATAAATTAATCTTAATGAAATAAAACAAATTAGTTAAAACACAATGAAATTGAACTATGCAAATTGGATTAAAATAAATTAAACTCAATTAAAATAAAAATAAGTACAATTAAATTATAATTCGAACTAAATGTACATTAAATTAAATTAAATTAAAGTAAATTAAATTAAATTAAATTAAATTATATTAAATTAAATTAAATTAAATTAAATTAAATTAAATTAAATTAAATTAAATTAAATTAAATTAAATTAAATTAAATTAAATTAAACTAAATTAAATTAAATTAAATTAGATTAGATTAAATTAAATTAAATTAAAGTAAATTAAATTAAATTAAATTAAATTAAATTAAATTAAATTAAATTAAATTAAATTAAATTAAATTAAATTAAATTAATTAATTTAAATTAAATTAAATTAAATCAAATTAAATTATATTATATTATATTAAATTATATTATATTATGTTAAATCAAATTATACTACAAATTTAGAGTGAAGTAAATTAAATTATTAAGTTGAAATTTAAAGCTAAGAAATCACATTACATTATTAAATTAAATTGTATTATTAAATTAATCTTAAACTGTATTAAGTTAAATTAAATTGAACTAAACTAGAGTAAATTGTTTGAATAAAACTACTTTTTAAATCTTCTGTTTTATCTAATTAAAAAGGTTTTCGTACACACCAAGATTGACAGCGAAGTTGCGCCTGTCTCCGCATTGGCTTGGGTTGCAGGAGGCGAAACAGTTTGAAGTCATGTATCCCGGATTGAATTGGCACTCGCGCAGACCCGCCCAGTAGGAGCAGAGCAGGTGGCGATCGGTGCAGTCTGTAAAACCTCCCAATTTCATCAATTTGTGTGACCGGACAAAACCGTCATTGTTTGTTCGCGTGCTACAGTACCGGTCAGAGCCAACGCTACATTTCGTCCCGGGACGACGGCTCAGGACGTTTCGTCCCAAACCGTCGTCCCGGGACGACGGCGCCTATGCTTAAGCACGTGTGTCGTCCCGGGACCACGGTTTGGGATGCTTTCGTCCCAAACTGTCGTCCCGAGCCGTTTGGGACGACGCTGCTGAAAAGAGGGCAAAACGCTTGAAAACGGGAGTTTTCTGCGTAGAATTAGAGCGTGTGACATCCTGATCATTGTTACTGCTTGCGTAGCAACACAATTCGCTGCTCTTTTCCTGCTTTCTTGCGAAAACATCGCAATTTTCCGAAAATTGCAAATCGAAGCATTGTTTGGCCGAAATCTTGCTGGAACCTCTACAATACATGCAAATTTGAGCGTGTACTGTAGTCTCCGCTTGGCAGAAATTCCTTTCTGTGCGAGAGAAATGCTTTCAAACGCTTCAAGCTCGCGAACAACTTCGGGACGACAGTTTGGGACAAAACGTCCCGAACCGTCGTCCCGGGACGAAATCGTCCCGGGATGTAGCGTTGGCTCTGACCGGTACTGTATGTATAGACGCGGATTCAGCGTGAAGGCAATACATTTCGCGCCGATTTCGCATTACGCGTGGCACTGTGTCACTTCATCCATTTGCATTGCGAGTTCTGTTCAAAGGACCAGGCAAGTCGTCCGGGGGACGCAGTATACTCCACAAATTTGAACTTCTACGCATGGTGACTCCTCTGCTGTTGTGGCCTCCTGGCACCCCCAATCGCAAAAGCAATGCTGAATTCGTGATCTACATCCCAAAATACCCCAGATTCGACATACAACACCCCTAGTTTCCTATGGACTCCGGGAACTGAAATTCTGCACTTGGGGTACGGTAGCATACAAATTCGTCGTAGGTACGTTCAAACATCATCTATACACAGAACGGATGCCAAATTCGTAATCAGCGCCCCCGAAAACCCCGAAATCGAGCATAATATTGGCAAAGTCGACCCGACGCCCAAAATTCAAACCGACGCGGCAGGGATACTGTAGCTCTGCAAATTTTTTAAAAATGCTTTTCTGGGCCAGATTTAAGCGCAAAAGCGTTTGAAACCACTTTTGGAACGATTCGGCAACGCATTCGAGCGCTATAGACGCCGAAATGCGAAAATCGCAATTTTCGACCCCGGAGTCGAAAAAGTCGCAGTGTAAGAAAGTTTTTTGTGTTTCGCCCGATTTTCTCCGTTCATGGCTCATTCGATAGAGGACATCTGGGAAGGAGCACCAAGAGTGGTCTCGCCGCTCTAGCTGCTACCTAGCTCGCACAGCAGCCCGTCAAAGTCGACCCGGGGCCAAAAATCGCGAATTTTTCAAATTTGGCACCAAAATGAGTCCCGCAGCGATCCAATTCATTTTTTCCACCCTCGGCCCTATCGAGTACTACAACATATCAAAAGATAGTATATACCATTATATGTAACTTTTTCGAGTTCTACCTTGTTTAACCCATTTTTCAGTACTTTGAAAATTTAAATTTTTGAATTTCCCGCCAACGGGGTCCCGCAGCGTGACCCCGTTTGTTTTCCACCCTGCCCACTTACTAGCCCTACCCAGCGCAAAAGACCGTTTGCAAATCGGCCGCTTCACGCGCGAGCTACATCCGTTGTAATTTTCTGCGTTTCGCGCACAAACGCTATATACTCCACACTTTTTGTGGAGTATAACAAGCTGTTTTAAAAAAGTTGAGTTGTTTTATTAATACAGAGTGGTTTGTGAGTGTTTTAAAGTGGAAGAGTAAAAGAGTGGATACTTTTGTAAAGTATTTCGAAGCCTTTCCGATATGACGCGCGCCCGCCTGGAGTCTACTATTCATGCGCTACTTCTGACACGCTCCTTTCTGAGAGGTTCTTGCAGGGCAACATTGGGATCGCCCGGGATTAATTTTTTTGAGCAAGACACACGCATTTCTAAGCGGTTGTTGCAAGGCAACATTGGGATCGCCCGGGATTAATTTTTTTAGCAAACAAAGTTGTTCGTAAGACAAGGGTTTAAAAAAACAAAAGTTTTTCTTTAGGAATGACCGTTCAACAACTGCCTCCACGTAAGCTTTCAAACGGTCGAACGAATGCCGCTCTACAACGTAAGACGAGCAAGTTAGGGCCCATTTGCTGTTTGAACCTTTGGGTTACTGTAGCTCCCGAAATTCAAACTTTTGAGATACGACCGATAGAGGAACAAATGATCAGTAAGTCGAGAGCTATCCAACAAACTCAAGATCGTCTCCGTACGACGCACGCTGAGCGAGTTAGAGCGATTTCTGCGTTAGAAACGCGAGAATGTCGCTTTTCGTGTTGCGTGTTTGCGTAATTAAGAAACTTTTTTATGCCAAGCGAAAGCGCACGTCGAGACCTTTCAGTTGACCTATCGCACGCCGCTCTACGACGTAAGACGAGCGAGTAATAGCCGTTTTCACTTTGAACCTTCGGGTTACTGTAGCGCGCGCAATTCAAACTTTTGAATTTCGAAGTCTCTTAGCGACATTACCAGTAAGTCGAGACCTTTCCGTAAAGCCCAAGATCTCCTTCCTACAACTTACCAACGCCGAGATATGAGAGCGTGACTAACGCACGCACGCACGCACGCACGCACGCACGCACGAAAAGCTCTCGTAGGGGTTCGCCTGGCTGAGGCCGGGCGAAAAAATCTCTTACGGGGCGAGTTGTTGGTGTTGGCGGGCGTCCAGGGTTTGTGCAGCTCGTCCCGGCACTGACCGCAAGATCGCCGGCAGTTGTGCAGCATGTATGCGGGATTCAAACTGCACTCGTGGATGCGCGCCCAGAAGTCGCACTGGTGGTGGTTGTCCGAGCAGACTGAAGTGAAGGACGTTTATCACTTGGTTTGACCGAAGTTTGAGCAGACATTACAGTATGGTAAATAAGATGACTGACAGTTGGCTGTTCTCGGCGGCTGAGTCTGCTGGACAGGCTTCTGTGTGGGCTGGGGAGCTGGCTTGGGTTTGGGCTTTGCCACAGGCGCTGCAGCCACGGGAACTGCCCCAAAGGACCGGCCGTTGCATCGGGGTGCTGCAACACAAAGTGAGGCCTCACCAAACATCGCAGTTTTGCATTATTACGGTGGCATACGCTTTCAAGAAACAATTTCACTGCAAAAATTCGGCCAAAATTTATTACAACCAGGCAAGTCGTCCGGGGGACGCAGTATACTCCACAAATTTGAACTCTTACGCACGGTGACTCCTCTCCTGTTGTGGCCTCCTGACACTCCCAATCGCAAAAGCAATGCTGAATTCGTGATCTACATTCCAAAATACCCCAGACTCGACATACAACACCCCTAGTTTCCTATGGACTCCGGGAACTGAAAGTCTGCACTTGGGGTACGGTAGAATACAAATTCGTCATAGGTACATTGAAACATCATCTAAGCGCTAAACAAATGGCAAATTCGTAATCAGCGCCCCCGAAAACCCCGAAATCGAGTATAATATTGCAAAAGTTGACTTGACACCCACAATTCAAACGGACGCGGGAGGGATACTGTAGCTTCGACAATTTTTCCAAAATACTTTTCTGGGCCAGATTTAAGCGCAGAGTCGTTTGAAACCACTTTTGGAACGATTCGGCGACGCATTCGAGCGCTCTAGGCGCCGAAACGCGAAAATCGCAATTTTCGACCCCGGAGTCGAAAAAGTCGCAGTGTAAGAAAGTTTTTTGTGTTTCGCCCGATTTTCTCCGTTCATGGGTCATTCGATAGAGGACATCTGGGAAGGAGCACCAAGAGTGGTCTCGCCGCTCTAGCTGCTACCTAGCTCGCACAGCAGCCAGTCAAAGTTGACCCGGGGCCGAAATTCGCGAATTTTTCAAATTTGGCGCCAAAATGGGTCCCGCAGCGATCCAATTCTTTTTTTGCCAACTCGGCACTATCGAGTACTACAACATATCAAAAGATAGTATATACCATTATATGCAACTTTTTCGAGTTCTACCCTGTGTAACCCATTTTTCAGTACTTTGAAAATTTAAATTTTTGAATTTCCCGCCAACGGGGTCCCGGAGCGTGACCCCGTTTGGTGTCCACCCTGCCCACCCACTAGGCCTACCCAACGCAAAAGACCGTTTGCAAATCGGCCGCTGCACGCGCAAACGCCATCCGGTTAAAGTTACTGCGTTTCGCGCACAAACGCTATATACTCCACACTTTTTTGTGGAGTATAAAAACTCGAGTCGCCACCGACCGCAAAGTCCTCCTCTGCAACCGCCGCCGTTGCAACCGCTGCACCTTCGGCCGTAGACGTAGGGGCGCGTTCCGCGAGCGTTGCCTCTAGAACGCGGCACATTGTAACTCGCCAAACTGAAGTATGTAGACTGACTGAGCACTACAAATTCTAACACCCAACCCCGGCCCGTAGTTACAGATGTAGACGTGTCCATGGTTGATGCCGTTGCCGTCGGCGATGCCGTCGCAGTAGGAGGCGGCGCAGCCCACGGCGCACGTTTTCGCCCAGACAACCTGCAGGAACTGATGCGCTCTACCTTACTGGGTACAAGAAAGGCGCTCTTCGCGGCAATGTCCGCTAATTCGAAACCAGGGTGGCCAATACAAAGTTGTTTTAGTTTCAGTATCAGTTTCTGTTGAAATGTGATGCTGGCCGAGTTTAAGTTTCAGTTATGGCGTCCGCGCCCTCTTCGATTCAGTTTCAGTTAACTGACTGTATCTGAAACTGAAACTGAAACTAGCTAACGTTTCTATCGGCCACCCTTTTCGTAACTGTCCATTAGTGTAATACCAAAGTCACGTAACCTGTGTGTAGTGGCCGCACATCTGTCCCGGCTGGCACCAGGTGCTGGAGTAGTGGTAGAAGGGCTTCTCGTTGTAAAAGTCGTGGATGATGCCCTCCAGCGACTTGCCCCGTCTCACGAACTGCTCCGTAGACCACCAGATGTTCTCGCCCACGTAGGCGAAGCCGTTGACCCACTGGCGACCCGCCGCTGCAATCGAGCGCTTGTGCCGCTTCAAGTCGTGATCACTATTACCATGCCTTTGCCAGAAACAACAGTGAAAAGTGTCGTAAACTCATGGGAGATGAGGCGGGATATTGCTTCTGATCTGTTCAATAAGTGTGAAACAATTCCCGGCAAAATCAGCATGGAAAGTGGCTATCGGATGGAGCGGTCGCACGAAACGAATGAGACTCATTAACTAGACAAAATGTCGAATAGAGCGAGAGACATGGTTCAATACCTGAGCGGTGGTTAGCATTACAGGTGCTGGCGTGATTTCTTGCCAACCGTGCGAGGTGATCGTCCCACACCTAAAGTTTCTCAAGTGACAACTTGTACTTTAAGTTATTATTAGTTATGTATTGTAACTGATACTTTAATTATTATTATGCTAAACTTATACTCAGGTGTACATATTTATATGTACATACATGGTTCTCAAAGACACCCACCATTTCCTCCATATCGGCTGCTGGCTCCACTTTGCGTAAATAATTGTGAGCGTCCAGAATTGACTGTTGCATTGAATAGTCGAAGTCATACAACGCTAGCAATCCTGCAAAGCGCACGACGAGCGTGGTTACATAATACCCACGCGGCTCATAACCACCCAATTTATGGATGTAGAGATTAAAGTTCAGAAATAAATTTCAAAAAGAAAGAAAAAAGTTGGATTCTAATAAGACTCACTCCAAGCCTCTGAGGTAGTCGCGACCAAGGCGGTCGCAAGAATTGCAGCTAACCAGTTTGCCAAAGAAGCCATGTTTATTGCCTAGTGGATTATCGAACTTTGGAATGCCAAACAAGCTTAGAGTAAAAACTGGGTACCCGATGATGGTTGATTGGCATCGCATAGTGTTTCGGGCATTTGAGGAGTATATTCCATAGTGTGTCAGAATAGAAAGTTGAGCATTTCTTCGTGGAGTTTCGCCGCAGTTACCTCGAGTTTCCAAAGAAAGTTTGTGTCATACTTGGGCAACGATGCCTGTAAGGCGCATTGGTGGGTACTGATCCATAAATGGATCAGGAATGTTCGCCGCAGGTTCACTTTGGAATGAAGAGGGTCTAAATGGGACGACGCCCTTTTCTTTTGGGTCACAAATGCGGACGGCTACAGTACCGTTGCTGTAGATTGCAGAACCGCACAGTAATCACAATTGCCACATTCAGTTTTAGTTCGAATATATGGCAAAAAAACAAACGTTGCCGGACACAGCCATACAAAAACCTTGCTAAATACTAGCCATTTGAAAAATGTCGAAATTTGCCATATTAGACAAAACCTTAAAAAATATCCCTAATTTCTTGAATTCTAAATTCTGAAACTACTTGCTAAATACTTGGCAGACTATGCACGGTACATCGGTGCAAAGAAGTTTTGAAATTTAAGCGGTTTGAAATTGTCGAAATTTGGGAATTTTGACAAAACCCTTGAAAATATACCTAATTTCGTTAATTATAATCTCTGAAACTATTTCCTAAATACTTGGCAGACTATGCTCGATACATCGGCGCAAAGAAGTTTTGAAATATATGCCATTTGAAATTGTCGAAATTTGGGAATTTTTACAAAACAATTGAAAATATCCCTAAATTCGTTAATTATAAAATTTGAAACAATTTGCTAAATACTTGGCAGACTATGCTCGATACATCGGCGCAAAGAAGTTTTGAAATTTAAGCCGTTTGAAATTGTCGAAATTTGTGAATTTTGCCAAAACCCTTGAAAATATCCCTAATTTCGTTAATTATAATCTCTGAAACTATTTGCTAAATACTTCGCAGACTATGCTCGATACATCGGTGCAAAGAAGTTTTGAAATTTATGCCGTTTGAAATTGTCGAAATTTGGGAATTTTTAAAAAACACTTGAAAATATCCCTAATTTCGTTAATTATAAAATTTGAAACTATTTGCTAAATACTTGGCAGACTATGCTCGATACATCGGTGCAAAGAAGTTTTGAAATTTAAGCCGTTTGAAATTGTCGAAATTTGTGAATTTTGACAAAACCCTTGAAAATATCCCTAATTTCATTAATTATAATCTCTGAAACTATTTGCTAAATACTTGGCAGACTATGCTCGATACATCGGTGCAAAGAAGTTTTGAAATTTATGCCGTTTGAAATTGTCGAAATTTGGGAATTTTGACAAAACCCTTGAAAATATCCCTAATTTTGTGAATTCTAAAATCCGAAACTATGTCACAAATTCATCGCGTCTTATGCCCTTTCCATTTCAGCAAAAACTTTGCCGATACGACTTGTAAATAAAAGTGTCATTTTTGACATTTTCATATTTTAATTGTAAATATCTCGAATTAGCGAAATTAGCAACAGAAACGGACAACGGCACGTTACTCAGCGCATTCGACTCCATTGGGTGGCACTAACCGTCATGTCTAGTTTTGTGACACACACACACACACACAGACACACGAACAGACATTAGCGCCCGTATATATACTCGCCGCCCTGGGGGGCGGCGAAAAAACGATATGTATAATTTCCTGAGTTTTCCCTGAGAGAAAACGGGCGGTGGGGGGCCGTCGGCTGTCGGCAAGAAGAAAGTGTCCTCCAACTAGCGAGGGTCGGCCATTAAGTAATCGGGCGGGCGGCGCCGACGGGGAGTCAAAGTTGGGGAAGGTCGTCGCCTTCGCTTCCGATTTGAATTAGGTAGCTGAGAGAGACAAAGAGCGGCGGCGGCGGCGCCGCCGCCGCCGCCGTCGGGCGGCAACCGGTTCCTACACCTCAACTGGCCGTTTGACCTTGATTTCCAACCGCGGCTGGGGGCAGACGGCCGCTCTCGTTTTCGGGAAGGGACGGCGCCGCCGCAGTGGGTGACTGTTTGTGTTGGCCGGCCGATAAAAACGTCGCTTCGGCGGCGAAGGAGACGACGACGAAGAAATCCATCAGTCGTTGGCGCCAGCCGGCGGTCGCGCGTACACGATCGCCGTTGCTTCGCGCTGCACAAGAAAAAGAAGCTGCATACGTCACGACGCCTCTCACTTTGCACTGTTCTTTGGGGAGCTTCCGGCGCTGGAGTTTGATTGGAGTTCCGTGGCGCCGCCATCGTCCTTCGGGGCGGATCCTTGAAACTCGCGTCTCTATCTGAGGCGCCAGTCGTTCGTCACTATTTGTGGAGGCCGCTTCGCCGCTCCTTCCGTCACACGTGTCTGTCTGCTACTACCACCCCCTCCAGTCGACTGACCTTGTCTTGTCGGCGCCACGTTTTTACGCAGCTCCACTAAATTTCCAAAGGCGGCGGCAAAAGTGCCGCAGACGACGGTCGATTGTTGCGAATTGGCAGCCCATAAAACCGCAGAAACTTTGCAACTTTCGCACGCCCACTTTTGCACTACACCACGTCAGTGGTTTTACACCGCCGCGCGGATTACAAACAGGAAGTGCAACACGCCACCAAATTTGCAAAAGTTACATAATAGAGCGACACGACACGACACATTGTGTGCACTCTTCTATCACAAGAACCGTACACTTCGAACGGTCGAAGCGGGTCGCCGCCCTTTGGGCATTTTGGCGGCGCTTTTGATACAGGCGGACCTTTTCGGCCGGCAGTTTCGCCTAGCCGATCCGGTGATTCTGGTGCCGAATGAGCAGTTGACGCGACCTTTCCTGTCTACTACAGGACAGCATTCGCGCGTTGGGACGCAGTCTAAAACAAGACCAAACTCATCATTGTGTTATTCAACTTAAGTTAATTCTATTTTATCTAACTATCAAGTTTAATTTAATTAAATTCTATGTGATCAGCAACTTTGCATAATTCAATTTAAGAACTTTACTAACAAGCTTAGAGTGCTGTCCTACAGTTTGACACAACTAGACTCAATGCAATTCAAGTTAATTGTACTTAATTCAATTTCATTGCAGTTGATTTAACTTAATTATATTTAATTTAATTTAATTAATTTAATTTAATTTAATTTAATTTAATTTAATTTAATTTAATTTAATTTAATTTAATTTAATTTAATTTAATTTAATTTAATTTAATTTAATTTTATTTTATTTTATTTTATTTTATTTTATTTTATTTTATTTTATTTTATTTTATTTTATTTTATTTTATTTTATTTTATTTTATTTTATTCAATTTAATTTAATGTAATTTAATTTAACTTAACTTAGCTTAATTTAATTTAATTTAATTTAATTTAATTTAATTTTATTTTATTTTATTTTACTTTGTGTTTTATTTTATTCTAACCTATTTTATTTTATTGTATTTTATTTTATTTTATTTTATTTTATTTTATTTTATTTTATTTTATTTAATTCAATTTAATTTAATGTAATTTAATTTAACTTAACTTAGCTTAATTTAATTTAATTTAATTTAATTTAATGTAATTTAATTTAGTTTAATTTAATTTAACTTAACTTAACTTAACTTAACTTAACTTAACTTAACTTAATTTAATTTAATTTAATTTAATTTAATATTAATTCAATTTAATTTAATTTAATTTAATTTAACTTAACTTAGCTTAATTTAATTTAATTTAATTTAATGTAATTTAATTTAATTTAACTTAACTTAACTTAACTTAACTTAACTTAACTTAACTTAACTTAACTTAACTTAACTTAACTTAACTTAACTTAACTTAACTTAACTTAACTTAACTTAACTTAATTTAATTTAATTTAATTTAATTTAATTTAATTTAATTTAATTTAATTTAATTTAATTTAATTTAATTTAATTTAATTTAATTTAATTTAATTTATCTTAATTTAATTTAATTTAATTTAATTTAATTTAATTTAATTTAATTTAATTTAATTTAATTTAATTTAATTCAATTTAATTTAATTTAATTTAATTTAATTTAATTTAATTTAATTTAATTTAATTTAATTTAATTTAATTTAATTTAATTTAATTTAATTTAATCTATACTAATCTAATCTATTCCATTTTATTCTATTCTATTCTAATTTAATTTAATTTAATTGAATTTAATTCAAGAAAATTTAGTTTAATTTAATTTAATTTAATTTAATAAAATTTAGTTTAATTTAATTTAATTTGATTTAATTTAATTTAATTCAATTTATTGTAATTTAATCTAACTTAATTTAGTTTGCTCTGCTTTCGATTTGATTTGATTCAATTAAATTAAGCTTTAAAGTAACTTAGTTTGAGTTTCTTTATTTAATATTCAATCATGTTAAACTCAATTGTTAGAGACAGTTCGTACACCCTCGAAGAGGATACGGCTGCCTCACTTCTCGTCCTCAGAATGACAAGGCCGGAGGCGGGACGTTCTTCTTCGGGGGCATCGCGTAGAACCGTTCCCGTCAGTCTTCCGCTGGCCGAACTGCCACATTTCTTGGCCTGCCGTTGGCAGGAGTTGGGGTTGTTGGAGAGGCAGTCGCGGAAGCGCAGTATGCGCCCCGTCTTGGGATCACAGGGGGTCCATGGTCCCCAGCTGGCGCCCAGGGGAATCACGTTGCTCTCGCTCGACCCCGCGTCCAGCAGGCCTCAAATGGAAGCTATTGCGTCCTTGAGCACACCCTAAGCGCATCCTTTTTGTCGCCAGATCATATTATTGC
Organism: Linhomoeus sp. GSCO2_2; assembly: GCA_030248115.1. Taxonomy (NCBI): domain Eukaryota; kingdom Metazoa; phylum Nematoda; class Chromadorea; order Monhysterida; family Linhomoeidae; genus Linhomoeus; species Linhomoeus sp. GSCO2_2. The sequence continues at coordinate 36,468 of JASAMZ010003022.1, forward strand.
TCGACGTCAGCCAAGACCGAAACGAACTCTATGTGGACTGTGGAGACTAGAGAGGATCTGTGAAGCCACGTACGCGTGCGCCTGCCGCGCAGTAGCGCTCCGCAGTTGAGCTGGAAGTAGTCCACCTGATCAGTTTCTTCGACCACGAAGAGATCCGGCATGTCGTCTTTCGTCACGGTGTTGAGAATGCAGTTCAGCTGGTTGTCCTGAAGTGGTGAACGACAAGCGGTTGTCACACTAGACAATCTACTATTTGATTAATTAAACAACAGGTAGTTCATCATGGTCTGCGCAGTGCCCAGTAGGTGCAGTATACAAAGCAGCGCGCCTCGTAGAAGATCATTCCCGACTTGCACTCGAAGTTGAAGTTGGTCTGCGAGTTGACGCACTGCTCGTAGCAGTCGCGCAGGTCGACAGCGTCCACCACCGTCTCCGCCGCCCCGATCAGCAGACGCTGGGGCTGGCGCTCCTTTGGACCCGGACACTGCTGGGCCACGTCGTCTGAACATGCGCTTTGACCAGCTGGGCATTATACCTCTCTGAAAATACCGTAAATACCTCCATTAAGCCCACCGAGGCTTATTGTTTCACCACCCCTCTAGGAGAGGAGAGGGTGCCAGTGGAGGACGCGGTCCATTCGAGGGGGGGGGGGGGAGGTTATTGGAGTATATATGGTAGAAAGGACGGTAAACTGCCCATTGGAACAACGATAAATGTCCCTACCCGACAGGCAGAGTTTCTCGCTGTAGGTGGCGCTGGGATTCTCAATGAGTTGGCCGCTGCCAACCGGCGCCAAGACGTCGTTTTGCGAGAGGCGGCACTCGGTGTCAATGACGTCGAATTCGGCCGACAGACACGGCGGCTCGATGGGCGTGCCGTCCGGTTGCTGAAAGAGCGCTTCGGATAATATGCTCAGTTTCATAGAGTTTATCCGCACAACTACCGTAAATACTCTAATTACCCTCTCACCAAGGGTTTTTTCAAACTCGCTCTTTAGGAGGGAGTACTATTGGAGGGTGCGAGTTGTTCTAAGGAGGGGGCGGCTTATACAAATCTTCTTCGAGTTACTACCTACTTGTGTAGAAAATGCAAGTATACATGCATAACAATAGAGATATACACGCATACAGTAAGCGTGGTGATGCCGGATTATTTCACCCTCATTCTAGGAAGTGGCGCAATTAGACAGTGGGGGGTTATTGGAGGGGAAGGGCCTATTAGAGTACTTATGGTACATAGCAACTCCTACAAGTAGCGTGTTGGATTCCTGTCACCCACCACGTTGGTCCTGCAGGCCTCGACGCAGGCGGCGTTGTTGTTCGCGTTGAAGATGACGTCGTCGTTGCCCTGCAGCTCGCCCTGGATCTCGAAGAAGACCGGCTGCTCCCCAGGAGGGCAGTCGGCCGTCGGCGTCGCCGGCGTCGTCGTGGTCGTGATGCCGTCGGTGGTGCCGCCCGACGAGTCCGTGGTCACGATCACGGTGCCGGTGCAGTTGGGGAAAGGCTGGTAGTAGTTGACGCCCTGGCAGGGGTAGACGAAGCGCGGCTGCTGCGCCTGACCGCCGCCGCCTGGGACGCAGCCGCCGGGATTGACAGGCCCCACGCCTCTGTTGCTGATGAACAAAATGGGATGGAATAAAGTGGAATACTGTAAATACTCCAATAAGCCCCCCCCCTTTGATCTACTCCTTCTGCAGCATGGCGTCGGAGTTGGAGATGGGGAGGGAGGTTTATCACGGTATGCGAAGAAATTACATTGTATAGATAAACACTACAAGATGCAAGAGGCAAATGAAACGAAACAATGGATAATTAAGCAACGAAACTTCATAGAATGGGAGAGAAGAAAGATAGGATTGTAAAACCACTAAACTTTGATACCGTACACCCAAATGAAATATATTTGAAATTATATACCGTATACTATGAGTAGGAACTGTATCGAAGTGGATCACACACACACACACCCATATGTCCTCGGGGCTGCTGTGAACACGCCCCTCTGCTGATAACCTCCTTGAATCGACTGCCTGCCAAAACCGCCGCCGCCTCCAGTATTGGCCCCAAATCTCCACGCGTGCCTCTTTCTTCTTCTACCCCTGCTATAGCCGCTCACTCTCATTGTGTTCCCGGCAAAAACTCCACGATTTCCACTGGGAAAGTACGGTATCACAGGGCCCTCAGTCAGAAACACCCCTGGGGCGGCTGTGGCCCCAGGGAATGGAGTCACGCTTGGCGCGACGCCTGGCACGGGCGCTTGGACCTAGATAAAGTGTCTTCGATCAATAATTTAAATGATTAACCAATTAAAACAAAATAAGTACTCTAAATAACAAATCTTGTAAAAATATATAAATAGGAACATACAAAAGTTTAAAATAATTGTAGCGTAGTTAAACTATATACAAATAAAAAATTACACAAAACTTAATTAAAAAATACAATGCTGGCCAATACACGTCTATTAGAGATGCTCGCTTCTACGCCAACCAACCCTGTATAAGTCGCATCTCTGCGGCGTGACGAAGTAGTTGACGGCGTTGCAGGGGGTGTCCGCGGCGGAAGCCAGGCAGAGTTGTCGGCACTCGTCTTCTGTCGTGCCCGTTCGCCTCTCGTAGGGAAAAGCGCACTGCATTTGAGCGTTGCTCCACTGTTGAAAGCAGTTGTCCGACGTGACTGAAGGATTGTTGCTTAATTGTAGTGTTATTTCAATACATATTTACTTCACTTGCCTACTGTGATGCATACCTTGCCTTGTATAGAAATGTGGTACATACTTCATTCTGCATCGTGCACTTTATGTATCGTGCACTTTTCTAGAGTTTGTTAAATTGTAGTACACTTCGATTCACGTTGGTGAAACAAACTTTGAATACTACTTGGTTTACGTTTTGGATATGCGTTCTACCGAATTCGGTTTCCGCTCTACTGTATTGATCTTCTCAAGCCCTTCCTCACTTGTTGGCGCAGGTCCAAACTGTTGTCCACCAGGGTTAACGACGCCACCGTATCTGCCGCCCCCATTAATAAAGGGCTGCGGCTGAGGGCGCACCACCGCGTAACCTCCACCCACTCCAGGGAACTGAGGCTGAGGTCGAGGTTGCGGTTGTCCCACTCCACGACCGGCGTAGCCATGCCCTGAGGCTACTGGTAGAGTGACAGCAAATACAGCCAGCAGAATCGGACGAATTCTCATGACCCTTCGAAGCTGGGAAAGTGGCAGGCGCTCCATTGTATGCAAGCAGGTTCGTCCCTTCGTTTGCCGTCGACTTCTGGCGTCAGTTCTGGAAGAGCAGTTGTGGCGACGGCAGTCGGCCATGGCGTAAAGGCCAGTCGGCGCGGAACAATTTCAAAGCGCCGGCGTCGTTGTCACGTCGGTGTCAGGGTTTGCGCAACATTTTGGCGGGCCGGGCCGAAAGAAAAGCAGCCCCAATTACTTCGGATTTGCCTGGAAAGGCGCGCGAGCGTGGCGACCGACGGCGACGACGGCGTACAGGCGAAGCGCAGCCGAAAACGGTGCGCAGTTTTCCGCTGGACAAACGCGTCGCAGCGCCAGCGCGCGGGAAAGGGTTAACTTTCTCACAGTGGCAGAGACGCAGACACTTACACACTTCCGTAAAGAGCGTCGCGCCTTGGGTGGTGGGTAAGGAACGACTGTAACTGACGAGTTCAGTAGTGATACAGAAACCATCTGAAGTTGGCTGCTCCAACCTTCGAACCAAGGCTCAACACTGAAGAGTTAAGCAACCCTCAAAGAAATCTACTCGACAGGCCAATTTTCTTCTTTACTCCGCGCCGGTCGGAGGCGATCTTACGCAGAAATGTTATACACGTCCAACATTGTGCGGTGTGACGGCCTTTCCCCCATTGCGCACCGAGTAATCGGTTGGAAAACCCCCCGTAAACCATGGCGAGGCACTGAATTCGCTGTCTCGACTGTACCCATGCCAGACAGACAATGAAAGGAAGTTGCTTTGCTGGCGCGTGTGTGGGCCGATTTGACTCCGGAGTGTTCCGATTCTCCTTTTGAACGGACGCAGAGAATAATCAAATCAACGAATCAATCGATAAATAGAAAATCGTGATCCGGCTCCTCCATCAGCTGCTACTGGTCGCAGTCGGCGACGGGACTGCAGGACTGGCGTCCTCGCCGGCTGAACGTCATGCCGTTTGAGCAATCTTTCGAGCCGTCCGCCCTCAGCGTTGCGCAACAGGCGCGCCGCGGGTTGCATCCTAAGTGGAAAAAAACTTCGTGAAATTTAGCGCGTTTATGCAATAATTCAAATGGTTTAATCATACGCCACCCACTTTTCCCGGACAAAACTTCCCGCAGAACCGCGTCCTTCCTCTTCTCGTCTTGGGGGATTCTAGACTCGGCCGCGAGGCAAGAGCGACTGTCCTGCTCGCAGCTGTGCGGGTTGCCGTTGCCTTCGCAGTTCCTGAATCGGCGCTGCTGCTTCGTCTTCTGGTTGCATGGGGTCCAGGCGCCCCACTGATCCGTGTCCGAAAGAACGGCAGTGTCGTCGTCACGTCGCATGGAGTCGGATTGAACCCCTGAAGACGTCTCACAATGCGTTAGTGATACTGAAGTGACTAGTGAGATTAGTGGGTCTGGGCTAATGTTAGTGAATGTGGCTTTGACATCTACGTGCGCTACCCTGAGTCGGAAGGCAGCCGGATTCGAAGTAGTCGACGGCGTCGATCTCCTCATCCACCAGCAGATCCGGGAACTCTGACTCCGTAACGGAGTTCAGAATGCAGTTGGTATCTGGCTCATTGAAGAAGATCATGCCAGACTGACACTGGAAGCCGAATAACTGGACCGACTGAAAACAAGGACTCTGTCACTTTTAGACTGTAATAAGATCGTAGGTATACTGTATGTATTTACCTAAAGATTACAGTATGAACCGACGACTCGCCTGGAGGCACTGCTGCAGGCATGACTGGAAGTCGACCGCGTCAGTGACGGTCCTGGCGAAGCCGATGAGAATCTTCTGCTTCTGCCGTGTGAACGGGCCGGGACAGAGGTCGGCGACCCTATCTGGAGAAGAAACGCGACGATCTGACTGAATCCGAGTGTTTGAATCCAAATCTTTGTAGTCCACCCACCGTCCACGCAAACTTTCTCCATGTATATCACGTCCTCGTTGTCAATCAGCTGCCCATTTCCAATGGGGTCGGAAGCCTCTAAAGACAGGCGGCATTCTTGCAGGGCGCGGTCGAATTCGGCCGATCGACAGGAGGCCTGCTGGCCGTTCGGCTGCTGCAACACGACGTCGCATACCGTGTCGCTTATTTGCTACCTACATACTTACATACTGCGTGCAACAATACAACACAGTTCTTCTGAAGTCTCTAAGCAGCAACTCACTCTGTTATCGGCGCACGCCTGGATGCAATCGTCTTCGGAGAAGGCATCGAAGACGATGTCGTCGTTGCCTTGTAGCTCCAAGCCTTCGATCTGCATGAAACGGGCCACCTGGCCGGGCGGGCAAGTGGCTGAAATCCCATCGAGAACTCTATTTTATTTCCTTCGAACACTCAGTTTTATTCCTACACCTTCAAATGGCAGTGGGGGTTCAGTTGACGCTGTTGTCGTGGTCGTGGTCGTTGTTGTGGTCGTCCTCGTCGTTCTTGTGGTTCTCGTCGTGAAAGGCGTGGTCGTCTGTCCATTGGTGATCTTCACCCAATAAGTGTTGCCTCTGCATGTGAGCAGGAAGGTTCCGGTGCGGTCGCAGGAGCGAGGCAGGCGCACTGCCGGCGGCCCGGGTCGCCTTCTTGGCGGCGGCCGACCGCGATACCTGCTGAGGACACAGTGCAGGCTTAACTGGATGTCTTTCAGGTAAATTCTAGTAAAGATACCCTACCTTTCTCGGCTTCCCGAGCCGCGGGGACGACCACCACGGCTACCACGTCGTCGAGACGGTCTTCTACCATAGTGGAACTGGGGCTGCGCATTCTGCGGCGGCGAATCCTGCTGGCCGGTGCCATGCATATCTGATGGCAGTGACGGCGCGCCTATGGCGTCCCCTTGGAAGGGAATGGGTCCACCACCGGTGAAACCTTCTCTCACCTAGACGTATTAGAGAGACTATTGCAGCAACACGCGCACGACGACGACGACGACGACGACGACGACGACGACGACGACGACGACGACGACGACGACGACGACGACGACGACGACGACGACGACGACGACGACGACGGCGACGGCGACGACGACGACGACGACGACGACGACGACGACGACGACGACGACGACGACGACGACGACGACGACGACGACGACGACGACGACGACGACGACGACGACGACGACGACGACGACGACGACGACGACGACGACGACGACTACGGCAAATATCCACTTCTTACCATAAACAGATCGCAGATTCCATTACTTCTTTGGTGTTGGGCCGAAAGGCACAATGGCATTTGCAAACACAAATTTTGGCATTGCTGAGGCGACGTGCCGGGACGACGTTGGAAGGGACGCGCGCACTGGAGAGCTTTGTCACGGTACTCGAGAAAACGGCCGTCCGGTGTCACTGAAGTGGTTGTCCCGCTAACAGTACTATACCGTAAGGACGGTCCAGTTTCGTATTCCCCTCACCATCTTGCTGTAGCGAAGTACGAGCACAGCACAAAACTGTCAATGCAGCACCAATCCACGCGTAAAACATTGCAGTGGTATCTTAGTTACTTTTTGCTTGTGTGGGATTACTTCCCATGGCAATACAAACACGAACTGGGTAGAGAGATCGCGTCGACTTACACTCGGTAGTAACAATGACAATGAGCTTGCTTTTTCAATGAGATCGCAACACCGCCCCCTCAACCTGTCGGCGCCACTTCGAAACACCCGGCGTTAACCTTTCCACACACGCTTTTCCACCATGTATTGCGTTGCACTTGTGTGTTTGTTTGATCCTCTGAATGGAAAAGAGAATTCGACTGTTTGACGAATTTATCGTCGTCGTTGTCGGCTGGAACTTCGTGTACAATTTTGGCGCCGTACCCTCAAGCGTGCCTTTCAAGATCAACTCTTTCTGAAACACTGGTGGGCGTGAAGGAAACTACCCAGCCTCCTAAGAGAACACGCCTGTCTTTTCATTGAAGGAAGGGGAACTCTGCCTGCGCAGGCGGCGACTCATCATCATCACAACACGCCGAGTTCATGTGACGTCGTCTTGTTTTGTTCGAGTCGCCCTCTTGCTTCCTATGTGCCTACATACTGAACGCATGCACGACGTGAAGCAATGGAAGAGGGGCACACGTGATGCTTTAGAGGATTTCATTTCGACCCACCGAGTTTCAGATTTATGATGATAGACTCTCAGAGGAGGGACCCAGCAGTTTGCGTTGAGGTTTACTGCCGATAGAATAACACGGCGACGACACTTTGGTGCATACCCTATGTACGTACATACCTCCTCAAGTGTACGAGGCTGCTCTATGCGTTGCTCGCGCCTTGAGTACACTGCCCAATTGGCTCGTTTTTGTTGCGCATAAGATGTTGGAAGAGTAATCATCAGAGCGTGACAAGGAGGGGTTAGACGGAAGCTTCGGCGCCAGTGGCCGATGCTGTGGGTCGAGATTACGTTAGAGGAGGAAAGCGGACCGCTTCCACAATTAGGGCGCTTCTGGAGGACGCTCGAGTGGGCATAGCAGTCAAGTCACGCACTCGGTTTGGTTCGCCGCCGCTTCTCTTTCTGTGGCGCCCTATACATAGGTAAGCAACTCTTGAACGATTGGAATACATACACGTGTTGGCCTCACCAACCCTCGTTCTTCGCATCTGAGTAGAGACTAGAGACATGCTTCTTACAGGTGATGTGTATGTAATTGTTGCTCGATATACATATCTACAGTAACCAGACGCCTCACTCTCGCTCTCGAATGCCAGATACACAATGGGTTTAATTAGGTACGAATGCTCGCACCGTACAAATCATTATTATTAGTGTTTAAAATTACTGTATTACCAATAGGTAAATGACGTATAGGTACCTATAATTAGTATACACATTGTGGCTTTTCTTTCACCCAGCGGCCTTCGCAGTACTCTTTGCGGTGAACATTCTGACGTCCCGCGCCGAGTCGGACGCAGCAGACGACGGCGCTGTTCCATCTCTCGACAAGCGCTACGGCGGCCGACCAGTGATGAGTCCGTCGTCTTCACTGGGCCGATACTGGATTCGACGCAAGGGCAGCTACACGGGCGCTCTGAGTCAACTGAGAAGCCCTTCGCCTTACAAAGGCTACTACTTTCGCCGCCCATTGAGATACTACCCTTACTCTATCAACTATGGCTATGGACGGCCGGGTTAGCAGTATGACTGTCTGCTGTTTTGGCTAGACTGCTGAATGCTGTCGCCAAACGTACCGGATCGCACATATCTTATCGTCAAACCTTGCAAAAATAAAAGAATCCACAAAGGCCAGGGTAACATCACATCCGGCGTAAACTTGGCATCACCCGAGCAGCGGACATCACGCGAGTGTACGGTATCGATGAAACAATACACACCACCAAGACTATTTAGTGTTCGGACTAGACGACGGGAAGCACAGACTGAGCCAGGAAGGCCTACGCGAAGGCGGATCACTATCTTGCTCCTCGTCGACACACTTCTTCTGTGGCTGCTCGGCGCCTTTCTCAGAAGCGACCGAAGTGGCAGCAGAAGCGCTGAGATGGGGAATTGAGCGGCGCAGTACGTACATACTAGTCGAAATATCAGGTAGCTACCGCTTCAACTAAACAACTACCTCATAGCGGAAGCAGTCGGCGGCGGCTGCTTCCCTTCCACTTGCTGCGACGGCGCAGCCAACTCCGACTTCGAAGAGGTCAGACTGCCGAGTCGACTGCGCAACTCGGCGACGCTCGACAGCAGCGTCAAGTAGAGTTCGGAGGAGAGCGTGGAGGAGCGCCGACTTTTGTTCGCCGCCGTTTCCGCGCTGAGACGGCGCCCTTTCGAGGCCAGACCCCCTGCAGCGCCGTCGACGCTGCCTCCTCCCACATTGACGTCCAGGTTGCTCTCCCGTTGACTGTGCTTGTGCCTGCCCAGCATCTCGCTGCCGGCCGAGCGCAGTCGGGGACGCGCCAAGTCGCCGCCGGCGCTCGACAGGCCGAAGGTGCTGTTCCGGTCCTCGTCGTGCACTGAAGACAACACAGTGAATGAGGCGGCTGCCCTCATTGCTCCACTTTACCACCGTAAGTACTCTAATAAGCACTGGGGGCTTTTTTCAACTTCCCTCTAGGGGGGGGGGGGGGGGGACTATTGGAGGGGGGGGGAGGTATTCGAGGGTGGGGCTGCTTATTAGAGTATTCACAGTATCTAAGTACGTCACCACCTGTCGCGTTCCGCGTAGTAGATTCGTCGAGGTAAGAATAGGACAGATTCTTATCTTAGTAAGACATAGTCGGTTTGAGGCGCGCCAGCAACTACCCCTGTGGTCTAGCGGTCTAAGGCGCCTGACTGTCGTGCACGTATAGGAAGGAGACGCGGGTTCGAATCCCGCTAGGGGTCATTCACTTTTGGGCGCGCTTCTCAGGTTACGCTTCTAGGCTGGCGGATTACGGCGCAGCGTTCTTCTTTTCAGCTCTCCCTATTCTTCTTCTTCGAGCGCTGCGGCGATATGGTGGCTTCTGCAGGAACGGTTCAGCATAGATTCTTCTTCATTTCTTCTTCTTCTCTCAGTGCAGAGTCGGTTCAATTCTTCGTTCAGTGAGATTCGGTAGTTCGTACGTACTTAGCCAGGTAGCTCTACGCTGGCCGATTCTAGTGCCCAAGCGCACTCGTCGATTCACGTTCAATTCTAGTTGGTCGGTACTTCAGTCGGTCGATATTCGTCGTTCACTTCTACTACGCGACTTCTTCTTCTTCTTCGTCGTTCAGGAGTGTCGCGTTCCGCGTAGTAGATTCGTCGAGGTAAGAATAGGACAGATTCTTATCTTAGTAAGACATAGTCGGTTTGAGGCGCGCCAGCAACTACCCCTGTGGTCTAGCGGTCTAAGGCGCCTGGCTGTCGTGCACGTATAGGAAGGAGACGCGGGTTCGAATCCCGCTAGGGGTCATTCACTTTTGGGCGCGCTTCTCAGGTTACGCTTCTAGGCTGGCGGATTACGGCGCAGCGTTCTTCTTTTCAGCTCTCCCCATTCTTCTTCTTCGAGCGCTGCGGCGATATGGTGGCTTCTGCAGGAACGGTTCAGCATAGATTCTTCTTCATTTCTTCTTCTTCTCTCAGTGCAGAGTCGGTTCAATTCTTCGTTCAGTGAGATTCGGTAGTTCGTACGTACTTAGCCAGGTAGCTCTACGCTGGCCGATTCTAGTGCCCAAGCGCACTCGTCGATTCACGTTCAATTCTAGTTGGTCGGTACTTCAGTCGGTCGATATTCGTCGTTCACTTCTACTACGCGACTTCTTCTTCTTCTTCGTCGTTCAGGAGTGTCGCGTTCCGCGTAGTAGATTCGTCGAGGTAAGAATAGGACAGATTCTTATCTTAGTAAGACATAGTCGGTTTGAGGCGCGCCAGCAACTACCCCTGTGGTCTAGCGGTCTAAGGCGCCTGACTGTCGTGCACGTATAGGAAGGAGACGCGGGTTCGAATCCCGCTAGGGGTCATTCACTTTTGGGCGCGCTTCTCAGGTTACGCTTCTAGGCTGGCGGATTACGGCGCAGCGTTCTTCTTTTCAGCTCTCCCTATTCTTCTTCTTCGAGCGCTGCGGCGATACCACCTATGACGGAGACGGCCCATCTGGGCGCGGGCATGGAGTTATTGTTGCGATCCGGAGGCAGGACCCAAATGCCCCCAGGCGTCGCCGGCTCCTGTTCTCCGATGTCTGTGAGAGTCTGTGCTTCTTTTCCATCGCCATCGTCGAAGGGATCCTCGAATGGACCGCTCTCGTCGCTCGACGGCCACTCCTCCAACCACTCCTCCTCTGTGAAGACGCCGTCGTTCCCGTGGTCGACTTGCAGATGGACGGGACGCCGCTTGCGCTTCCGAGGCCTGGGATTGAGCAGATTACGGTAAACACTTTGCAGACCTGTAGCAAATGTTGCCAAGTTCTCTGTTTGTGGCCTGGGCATGAATTACGGTACCTTGAGGTGTGCTACACCGACATGTCAAGAAACCTTCAACAATAAACTTTGGAAATCACTTGATTGACCAGCTTGGACGTACCTATGTATGTACATACATCCTTTAGACTACTGTATCAAAGTCCGAAGCGACATTTTTTTGCCCATCCTCTGCTTCATGGCCTCTTCCAGAAACGTGGGCAGTTCCACTTGGGGCGCCGTCGGCCCGTACATGGGAGGCAGAGGGGGGCCCCTCTCCTCCCTGGGGTGAACCCTGGCATGTGGTAGCGCGTGCTGCACCATCCACCAGTCGCTGGCACAGTTTTGGTACTGGAAGAGCCACAGTAAGTAGGTATGCACATAGGTACAGGAGTCATTCCATAAAAGCCTTTCAGTGTGGATGCTATACGGGTGGATCCCTTGCTTTCGCAAGACTACTGTAAGCTTCGCTACGTGTCCACCAGTGGCGTAGCCAGGGGGGAGCAATCGGGGCAAATGTCGCCTCCCCCCCAAATGCCAGCTTTGCCCCCCCCAGATGGCCAGCAAGAGAAAAAATTTTCGCCTGCGGTGCTGTAAATAGTAAAAATTTTCGCCTGCGGCGCTATAAATAATGCAAATTTTCACCTGTGGCATTATATTTAGTATAAATTTTCGCCTGCAGCGCTATAGAATGAAAATTTTCGCCTGCGGCACTATATATAATGAAAATTTTCGCCTGAGGCACTACATATAATAACCAGGCAAGTCGTCCGGGGGACGCAGTATACTCCACAAATTTGAACTCCTACGCACGGTGACTCCTATGCTGTTGTGGCCTCCTGACACTCCCAATCGGAAAACTAATGCCGAATTCGTGATCTACATCCGAGAATACCCCAGAATCAACATACAACACCCCTAACTTCCTATGGACTCGCAGAAAGGAAATTCTGCAGTTGGGGTACGGTAGCATGCGATTCGTCATAGGTACGTTTAAAAATCATCTAAACGCAAAACGAATGCCAAATTCGTAATCAGCGCCCCCGAAAACCCCGAAATCAAGTATAATATCGCAAAAGTCGACCCGACACCCACAATTCAAACGGACGCGGCAGGGGTACTGTAGCTCTGAAAATTTTTCCGAAACACTTTTCTAGACCAGATTTAAGCGTAGAATCGTTTGAAACCACTTTTAGAACGATTCGGCAACGCATTCGAGCGCTATAGACGCCGAAACGCGAAAATCGCAATTTTCGACCCCGGAGTCGAAAAAGTCGCAGTGTAAGAAAGTTTTTTGTGTTTCCCCCGATTTTCTCCTTTCATGGCTCATTCGATAGAGGACATCTGGGAAGGAGCACCAAGAGTGGTCTCGCCGCTCTAGCTGCTACCTATCGTGCACAGCAAACCGTCAAAGTCGGAAAATAGCGAAAATTCGCGAATTTTTCAAATTTGGCGCCAAAATGGGTCCCGCAGCGATCCAATTCATTTCTTCCACCCTCGGCCCTATCGAGTACTACAACATATCAAAAGATAGTATATACCATTATCTGCAACTTTTTCGAGTTCTACCTTGTACTATGCCTTTTTCAGTACTTTGAAAATTTAAATTTTTGAATTTCCCGCCAACGGGGTCCCGCAGCGCGACCCCGTTTGGTGTCCACCCTGCCCACTTACTAGGCCTACCCAACGCAAAAGACCGTTTGGAAATCGGCCGCTTCACGCGCGAACGCCGTTGACTCAAAGTTTCTGCGTTTCGCGCACAAACGCTATATACTCCACACTTTTTGTGGAGTATAAAAATTTTCGCCTGCGGCGCTGTAGATAATGGAAATTTTCATTTGTGGCACTATAAATAATGAAGATTTTTGCCTGCGGCGCTAAAAATAGTAAGAATTTTTGCCTGTGGCGCTGTAAAAGTGAATATTTTGCCTGCTTCGCTGTGAAGAGCATAATTTTTCACCCGGTAGCGCTCAACGAACAACTAAAAAATTTGTCCTCCCCAAAATTTTTTTGCCCCTCCCACTTGTCAATCCTGGCTACGCCACTGGTGTCCACAGCTTCAGTGGCGTAGCCTAGCCGTGGGAAGGTAACAAAGTTATAGCGGGGGGGGGGGCACTTTTGCCTGCTTCAGTGCTAATGCGCGCAATTTAAAACTGCACGGAAAATCGCTGCTCAATTCAGTTTCACAGCCGAAATTTGCACATTTCCAGCGCCAAAAGCAAACATTCTTGTCTGCGCAACTCACAGCGTTCGCAACGCACATGTACCTAGTACAGTACACCTTCCCCCACCAATTCCACAATATTGTGTCCGCAGACGTGGCCCGCCGGGTGGGTGCCGCTCTCGGCGAACCACCACTTGCACTCTTCGCAGACGAAGGGCGCCTCCTCCCATTCCCATGAGTTATTGGGTTCCGGGACCTCGGGACTGGGCGGGAGGTTGGGGTAGCGCCTTTGGAGCAGACTGCGAATGGGCACCAGATTGTAGTCGAGAAAGGCGATATCTTCGCCCTCCACCCTCGCTTCCACCACCCGCAGGCGAATGGGACTGTAGGAAAAGGGGGTTACGGTAGTTGTGTCACAGTCGCAATATGCGAAGCTTCTAAACGGACTTGGGTGCAAACCGAGCAAGAAAGGAAGGAGGCAGTTGGGTCAGGGCTCTTGCATTCCACGACAATTGCAACTGACAAGCTTGTGATACCGTTAACACACAATCAACTACGGCCCAACCAGGATAGTGCGTAGCGATAAACTACTGACAGCATCGCGGTACAAAACTCAACTCAGTTTCACTCACGAGCCTTCCTGGGTGGCCAGTTTCTCAGTGGAGTCCCTCAGGTTCGTGTTGATTGGCCAGCCGTGGTCGTCGACCGCCTTGCGGTCTCGTCTCAGCCTGATTGATACATGCACAATGGGTCAAAGGGTGTACAGGGTGGGCCAAAAGGCAAACCAACCTTCGAAGAGAGTGCGCACAAACAGTGACGATAATGCGTAGATACAGTAAAACGAATGAGTATCCATTGGGGCAAACAAATTGGCAACCAGGCAAGTCGTCCGGGGGACGCAGTATACACCACAAATTTGAACTCCTATGCACGGTGACTCCTCTGCTGTTGTGGCCTCCTGACACACCCAATCGCAAAAGTAATGCCGAATTCGTGATCTACATACATCCCAAAGTACCCCAGAATCGACATACAACACCCCTAACTTCCTATGGACTCCAGGAACCGAAATTCTGCACTTGGGGTACGGTAGCATGCAAATTCGTCATACGCATGGTAAAACTACATCCTAACGCTAAACGAATGCCAAATTCGTAATTAGCGCCCCCGAAAACCCCGAAATCGAGTATAATATTGGGAAAGTCGACCAGACACCCAATACTCAAATGGACGCGGCAGGGTTACTGTAGCTCTGCAAATTTGCCAAAAACACTTTTCTGGACCAGATTTCAACGTAGAATCGTTTGAAACCACTTTTGAACCGATTTGGCAACGCATTCGAGCGCTACAGACGCCGAAACGCGAAAATCGCAATTTTCGACCCCGGAGTCAAAAAAGTTGCGGGAAAATAACTTGTTTGTGTCTCAACCGATTTTCTCTGTTATGGCTCATACGATAGAGGACATCTGGGAAGGAGCACCAAAAGCGGTCTCGCGGCTCTAGCTGCTACCTATCGCGCACAGCAAACCGTCAAAGTCGGAAAATAGCGAAAATTCGCGAATTTTTCAAATTTGGCGCCAAAATGGGTCCCGCAGCGATCCAATTCATTTCTTCCACCCTCGGCCCTATCGAGTACTACAACATATCAAAAGATAGTATACCATTATATGCAACTTTTTCGAGTTCTACCTTGCCCAACCCTATTTTCAGTACTTTGAAAATTTAAATTTTTGAATTTCCCGCCAACGGGGTCCCGGAGCGTGACCCCATATGTCGTGCAGGTTGCCCACCCACTAGGCCTACCCAACACAAAAAAACCGTTTGCAAATCGGCCGCTTCACGCGCGAACGCCGTTGACTCAAAGTTTCTGCGTTTCGCGCACAAACGCTATATACTCCACACTTTTTTGTGGAGTATAAAAATGTTTCCAAATCTCTGCCCACCTGGCCAGCCACTCGTGGTCCTCTCTGTCGACCTTGAAGGGAAGCCATCTCTCCTCTTTCATCAGGCGTCGCTCCTGCTTCTTATTTAGCTTCTTCTGCTTCTTCCCATCGTCCGCGAAGTCTTCCCACTCGGCCAGAGAGCGCGCCTCTGCCGCCCTTGCTTCTTGGATGGCCCGCTCCCGTTGACTGGCCGTCTGTCCAGCCTCGTACACGCGACACCTGCAGAAGCGTGGTACAAAGGGATGACAAATGCGCTTGCGCTTGGTTTGAAGGTACACTGGGAAGGGAAGGGGGGGGGGGGGGGGGAGAGAAGGCGGGAGGGGGGGAGGCGGGAGGGGGGTTGAGTTAAAATGCACCTACCGAGACCTACTTACCACTTTGATAGGACCAGAATCCACAACCAGACTCCAAGAACTAAAAATATCAACGTATCAGCGCTGCGGAAGCTTGAGACTCACCCACCAAATATCCGTGCGTATCTTGCGCCGCCAGAGCCACTCCGTGTACTTGTGGTAGCCGTAGCATAGAAGCCCCAAGGACAGTACTATTGCTACGCCGCCGCCCACGTAGAGGAGAACCTAGACAAAAGGGAAATGGTATTGAAACTGTGCGCCAAAAAAAAGAACAAAACAACAATAACTACGTATGCACAAATCGTCAGCGCTTGCTTACGATTTGGTACGTCTTCAGTCCCGTCTCGATTTCCTCCAACTGCGTCGGGTCGAACACGTAGGGCGCTTCGCTCGCGGGAACCACCTTGTACCTGCTATGGTGTATCCTGTTATCACAGTGTACCTGTTATGCATATCACAGTGTAACCACTGACATAGCAATTCGCTAGTCATACCTTATTCTGAAGCCTTTGGGACCAGGCATTTGGTTGATAAACCTCCCAGATGTGAAGGTCAGCCAGGCGGATGGGATGGTCGAGTAAAGCGTCCGTCCCACCAGTGCGCGATCGCAGAAACGGTACGCCTGAGCAGTGGGAGAAGGAGTTACCGTACACTAGCACGCGTGGCGTACTGTAACAGAGACCATATACTGTAAGTTCACAAATAAACGCACATGCCTCATGAGGGGCGCGGGGGGCGTTAATTCGAGGGGGGAGGGGCGCTCAATTGAGAAGGGGAGCGCTTATTGGAAAAAATACTGTAACATACGAAAACCCATCCGTACCTTGCTGCCCTTCTTCCTGTCCTTGTCTACGAATGGCCCCATTCTGAGCATGAGGTAGCTGTTCGAACACTGCTGGAACAAGCCCCGGAAACTAATGGGGTTCGGCAGGCCGAATCGGCGGGCCAAAAATGAGCCGTCGGCGCTGGTGACGCCCCCGAGCGTCTTGTTGAACACAAAGCTATCTGACGACTCGGAAGTTGAATCGGCGCCGGCGCCGATTCGGGCGCTTCCGCCGCCGCCGCGCTCCTCGTACTTCTTGAAGAAGCGATTGTCGCCGCCCGAGAAGCGGCCGAACCACCTGCGCGCAACAAAACGTGCCTAGGTACCTATTACCGTATGTAGTAGCGAATAGCGTGTGACTTAGTACCAGTACAAGTCAGCGACTCACGAAAGCGAGTCCTTGCGACGGGGCAGCTCGAACAAATTCACGTCGAGAACCTGAAAAGCGCGCAGTCGAATGCCAACCAGTAGCACATCGGGCGAACGGCACAACACTGACTACGGTACTTGAAATGCCAGCACGGTTCGGTTGTCGCCGCCGTCGGCAACGGTAGACAACGGCGGCGCCTTGAATTCCCAGTAGCAGGTCAGAAACGGCAAGTCGTACAGCGGATAGGTCGGCGACTGAACCAAGCCGCCCCGATTCGTGATCACTTCCCGACACGATTTGCGGCAACTGAAGCACAGTAGGCACGAAAGCTGTGAACGTATGATTGGTGAGTATACGACATACAACGCAAACGCACGTGACGGTAGCCAGGCGTTCGCAGTTGGTACTGATTTCCACAGGGGACACGAGGCACTTGTGCAGCGTCTTCTCGGCGCCGCGGCACTGGACAGAGCGAGCCGTGACGGCTGCCTGGGAATGCGCAGTGTACGGTAAGTAAACGGAAGTGGGCGCTAATGCACTCAACTTCGTCAATCCACCCACCCGGACGTCGTTCCACCTTCTGGGCACGTAGCCGAATTCGCGGTACGTCGCAAAGTTCATGGCGCGGCAGATGAGGTGCGCCGTCAGCGGATTCATGTTCTCGGGGTCGTGGCAGAGGGGCGTGGAGCAGCGCAGGTTGGGCCAGAGCAGCACCACCAGCTGCTGGCCGCTTTCCTCGTTGTCGTCGTCGCTTCGGTCCTCCTCTGCTTCTTCTTCGCTGCCGGTGGAAGAGAGCACGAGGCAGAGCTCGTCGAAGCCGTCTTCGTCGCAGTCGGCGAAGCCGTCGCACGTCTGACTGGGCCAGAGCTTCTTGCCGCCCTTGGGACAGGCCCAGTAGGGGCGCAGCTGCTGGCTTTGGACGAATTCAGAATAGCCGCAGGGAGGCCAGTGGGGCGGCTTAGGGGTCGTCGTCGTCGTCGTCCTCGTTGCCGTTTCGTTCTCAGAAGCGACAGCGGCGCTAATCGGAATGGGCGCCTCAGTGGGGTCCACTACCTCCTGCGCCGAAGCATGGCGCTTTCTAGTTCGGTGACTGACCAAAACGTGTTCAGGATTTGAGAAGACGGTTGTCGAAGTCGAAGAATCGAAATCGGAAGTTTCAAGCAACGATTGAGGACCCGAGCTTAGCAAAATTTGTGAGAAAGTGGCAAACACCAGCCAAAGCGGGCCTTCATTTAGTACAAACATGGTCAGCCAATTACAAATGTTCCAAACTATTGCTTAGTTACACCGCTTAAACGACCCCACCAAAATCAGGCGTTTGCAACGCATGATTCGCATGAACTGTTCAAATGTTCAAGAGTAGGCGTAGTTTTGAATTGTTTCGGGTCTCAAACAGATTCTCATGCACAGTGTCCAGATTTGATTATCCAATGCATCAGTGTACTGTATTTTGTACACATTTGTAACTTGTGAACGAAAAATCATCGAAAGGATCTAATTGAAATATCCGGATCGGAAATCGATCGGTTGATCTATGGCAAGCACTTCGGCCGACAAAGCGCCAAAGGTCGAGGGCGAGCAGCAGGACGACCAAGCAGAGCCGACGCCCGAATCAGGGAACGAGAAGTCGGAGGCGATTTCCAATGGGTTGATGCACATGATGGCGCCGGCGCTGACCGAGTTGGACGGCTGCGTCAAGGCCACGAGGTTTCGGCCGATAGTGGCGCGGCTTGGGATGCTTCTATGTATATTCGTCGGAGATTGCGGTTGCGCAATAATGGTCTGTTTTGTTCAGAGAAAGCCAGATTCGTCTGAGACAGCAGATCGACTCACTTGCAGACGGTCCGTTGACAAATCCATTCCTCCAGTTAGATTTTTGAACACAGAATTTGTCTTCAACATTACATTATGTCTCAAATCAATCCCGCACAATGTGGGCGTTCAGAAGCAGAGCAAAGGCATTCCTGTCAAAGTGGCCTACACTCCCGAATTGCGCTGTTCCTTCCAGAGCTGCGACGCGTCTCAGAGCAGCACCAGGCGGCGCCGGTGGACCTCGAGTCGTACATGCGCAAGCTGGAGGACAGTCGACGTCGGGTGGCCGTCGTCACCAGTCTAATGCACAGCTGTCAGGTAGCCCATATTATTTGAGCTACGCCGCGGTAGGATTTGCGGTTTTACTTTAGTAACAGTTGCGAGGTGGGAGGAGAGAAATGTTCGGAATTTTAAAACCTTGGCGCGATCATTTTTGAACCGCTTTGATTCATCAATTTTAATCGTGCCTCGTGCCTGGCCTCGTCCCTGTGGTTGATCGAAAATTGAGTCTGCTCTACTTGGTGTCCCATAAATGCAGCCCCCCCTATCCCCAAAAAGTACGAAACGTAGCGCGGTGAAACTTACACAGATGAAATTCAATGCCGTGGCACGTCTGATACCATATTCAGCGTCATACATTCTCCCACTCACGCGGGAACTCCGGCGCACACCGCAAAATTGGGCAATTTCTGTCAGCTACGATTTTCGCGTGATTGCAGCAGATTTGGTGTGACTTGTACCGTTTAGAAGAAGACAAATTAGCGTTTGAATGATCTTGGAACGAAGATTGAAGCTTCCAACGCGCATGTGGACGATCGAATAAAAGTTGATCTGTCCGCGACAAATCACGGGAGGTCAGCTATTCCTGCCGCTGAGCGGCCTCTGCCATGAGGGCCAGCATCCGTGGCAAATTTTCCGTTTTGCGCCAGAATTTCCGCGCTGATGGATATACAGGGTGGCCCAAAAAAAGTGAGACCCCTAGCTTTGCGGCCGCGGTTCTCAAGCGTCACCGTACTTACTGAGTCACAATTTGGATGGGACATACTACAGGGTGTTTCTGACGAAGTACCAAAAGTTGAGATCATCTCACTCACTAGAGAGCAAATGGCGTCGTTTTGCGCAAGGTCATGTCGAAAATCGGGTGCAGCGGCTTTGCATTGCTGGAGATCGCGATGGAGCTGGAGAAAGCCGACGTGCAGCAGCAGCAGAATCTCCAACAATGCAAAGCCGCTGCACCCGATTTTCGACATGACCTTGCGCAAAACGACGCCATTTCCTCTCTAGTGTGTGAAATGGTCTGAACTTTTGGTACTTCGTCAGAAACACTCCGTAGTATGTTCCGTCCAGATTGGGATTCGGTAAGTGCGGTGACGCTTGAGAACCACGGGCGCAAAGTTAGGGGTCTCACTTTTTTTGGGCCACCCTGTACGATGCTGAAATTTGGGCTTTCACCTGTGTAAGTTCCACCACATAACGTTTTCCATTCCACAGCTTGCGGGGGGGGGGGGGTTTAAGGGACACTCGGTACATTGTCTCTATCTCTCCTCAGGAGCGCCTCCAGAAGCTGCACAAGAACGTGATTCGCGAGACGGAGAAGAAGAAGGCGACCCTGGAACGCGCTGTGAAACCGCCTCCGTGATACATACAACAGACAATCCCCAACTCGTGAAGCAAGCGCCGTTTGCCGTTTCTACGCTTGGGCGATCATCGCCAGCGCAATGACGGCGGTCGTTTCGGTCCTCTTCGCAAAGACAAAGAACGTGGGATGATCCCACCCCGCCCAGTCGCCTGATGGATCGACTGTTTTCGAACTGAGACGACCCCATCCACAAGAGATCGAAAGAAATCCCCAGCGCGCTCGCTCGCACGATTGGCTCATGCTCTTGCGGCGCCATTCTTCAATAACTCGTCATCTGCGCGAGAGGCAACTGGCTCAACGCTCGTGCATTCTGCATTCCTGAACTGGGCGCGTCTTTTACCTCTGACAAAGAATACGGTTTCAAAGGGGCCGCTTTCCAGATCTGTCACAATAACCTTGAACGGGTAGCCTAGCCACAGCCAGTCGTGTGAGTCGTAGGTACATTGCACAGTCTGATGACGATTTGCTCTGCAACGGTGTGTGTATGAAATCCGCCACCGTAAGCAACTATGTATACTATGAAATTGTAACAATTTGGAAAGCACTGCAAAAACTAATTTTGAAATCTCTGCAAACGTTTCGCAGTCAACTATGTACAGTACCTACATTGCAAGTATTATAGCACGCCAATCAGCTCTTGTCGGTCAAAATTGGTAGAACTATGTATATCTGGTCTACCGATAGACAGGGATACAAGTTACACATGTTCTTTGCTCTAAGAGGGCCTACTGTGTGTCCCGTCTCCGGCGCTGATTGACCGAATTGAGTGGGAACAAAACAGCCGGCCGCTACTACTGGTGTCGGATGGAAGAATCGATTAGGGAGGAAAGGGGCTGCGGCTTCGCTTTAACATTCCCCCCTCTTCCCCATTCTCTCCCGTCTCTTTGCACCTAATCCAATTGTCGCCTCGGATGAGAATGGTCGTCGCGCAACGGCCCAATTAGCGGCCAAATGGAGGCGAGAAGCGCTGTCGGCGGCGCACTTTTTGGCCAACGCATCTGCCCCTCTGAAGTGCTGGTGTCGCCTACGCCTCCTTTAATACCAAGCACCCCTCTCAAACTACGGTACGAGCAGGCCAGAATAGTGACAATTTTCTGCCGCTGACACAAGCGCCGCCCTCTCGCGTTGTTGTTATTAGGAATTCGCAATTGCTAGCCTGTGCGGTGACCACAGAGGAGAGGAATCGGAGTGGAGGTCGCACCTCCGTTTCGCCCTAGCAGGAAATTGGCTTCGTTTCCGATTGCTTCGCCATTCATAGCGCCTGAAAGCGGGACGTTGTTGCTTTTGCTGTACGGTGTATCTGCACCGTATTAGGCACAGGTGCGTACCAGTGTCACGCTCTTCCCGCAGGTATTTGCAGAAATATGAAGGCAACAGGAACACAACCGCGCAGAGACCCATCTCGCGAGTTCCATCGGCGGTGGTACTTCTAAATCATACGATACAGCGACATACAGTATGATGCAGACGAAAACACAACACAAACTCAAACGTACGTAGGAATCTCTCGCTTGGTGTGATTTTGGAACTACATACGCCGTCTCAATCCTTGCTACTCAACACCAACACTAACGAAACGACAACGCGCCACCTCATCGGGAAGACGTGCGTGCACTAAACAAACTCCCAAACAACAACATTTAAATGCGAACGGTAGCAACGTCGAATACAAAGAGGAACTACAAGTATTCATCAATCACGAAAAGTCATCGCGCAATGCAGGCGCTATATCAGCCGTCACTTCGTCCAATTACGAATCGTCACTTATGCGCGATCCAGGCCGGTATGCGTTAAACTATGTACGATATCGCCAAGCTAACGGCCTGGGAAAGTCACTCTCATGTCAACTAGGCACTGTGTGCAGCCCCGATACAACAAACCATCGATCCGCGCGTGCGCGATACTACCCGAAGGCCGGCTGAGCAATGGGTTGGCCGGCCGGAGTGCTCGTGCTCTTGGTCATAATCGAGCTGTCGAACACGGTCGAAGGCGGCGTGGGCAGCGCCGCCGGCACGAAGGGCAGCGGCGTGTACCACTCCTTGACGTTGAGCGGCGTCGAGTGATGCTGCTGCGGCTGTCCAAGAGGCAGCTGGCTCGGAGTGCCGCCGTAGGCGATGCCGCCGCCGCCGTAGTAGCTGGCGCTTCCGGGTGCCACCGAGGTCGAGGGCGGAGTCACGAAGGCCGCCAGGGCGAAGGGCCGAGCTGCCGTGGGCCGCCGAGCCGGCCGACATCGAGGTCGTGGCCGAAGACACGAACGCAGGCGGGGCCCGAGAGGCTGGTCATCGTCATCGAGCCGCCGCCCAGGTAGGGCGGAG
>JASAMZ010003023.1:0-17351 GCA_030248115.1 Linhomoeus sp. GSCO2_2
CATGTGTGAGAGTTGATGAACGACAGTTGCTGCCTTGTCTGGGTTTCACACTCGCCTGTTGCACACACTTTCTGTTTCGTTTCCCAACTTCGCCATGAGCGAGGGCAAGCGGCTGCTGAAGGCCGTCCGCCGATTGGTGGACGAGAAGAGCTTCCAAGACGCTCTCCAACTGCTTGAGGTACTGCATTTGCTTTGGTAGACTTGTGCGCAAAGTGTACTGTCATTATGGCGTGAGCTCGCTTCAGGGGGCGAAGGAGACTGAAGGCGTCGACCCGTATATGGTAGACGTCTTCAGTGGTCTCTGCGCGGCGGAACTCGGCGATTTCCCCGCAGCCAAGGAGCACTACAAGGCGGCTGCTTCTGTACATCCGGAGAAAGCACAGGCCTGGCAGGTTGTGGAAGCGCTGTGCGCACTTTTGTGGTATGCGCGCCATTACTGTAGGTCTCTTCAGGGCATGTTCAAGCTCTACCTCGAAGGCAACGTAGAAAGGGACGAGCAATTCCTGTCTTGCCTCTCTCATTTGGAGCCGACGCTCAGGTTCGCTTCTCTCAAGCGTTGTGGAAACTGGAATGATGCCTGCATAATTCTTTTCACTTTCAGTGGCCAGAAGCTTGAGGAAGCCAAACTCCTAGAAGCTCGCACTCTTGTGGACCTGAAACGATACGAAGATGCCGAAACCGTCGTTCGGTTGGCCGGGCGTCGAATACCCCTCACTTTGGGGGTTATCGACCTCCTACTTGCACGTTTGAACGATGACGCTGCTGCCGACTTGGTAAGGAACGGTAGTTTTTGGCTGTGACGCGATTACGGTAGCTGACTTCTTGGCGCTTGATTCAGCTGCGCTTCTGTTTCAAAGAGGTCTGCTTGTCATCGGAAGCGGTAGAAGACCGCTCTGCGTATGCACGCAAGTGGATAGCGTTTGAGGCGAAGGTTGGTCCGTCTCGTGTGGTTCGTGAGATGGTACTTCTTGCGATGTAATTCGCCACACACACACACACGCCCTATTCAGAACGGGGACACAAGCGAATGGCTTTCTCTCTGCAGTCAGATTCTGACTATTCCCTTGGATAAGCAAGCTGTCTTGTTAGACGTTTTATCTCTTTATGCTTTAGCGAAGGTGCTGACTTCCATTCATGCAGGTGAGAGGATAGCTTTCGTGATGACGGATCGCCATTCTGTGTATGTACACTCTATGTCGAACTCGGTTCTTTCAGGGGAACCTTGCGGTGCGGACGAAGAAATACTCGAGCGAATCGCAGCGTTATCCGTCGAGTGGAGTGGACTCTTCCTGGCGCACTGCGGAAGCGATGGCTCCGCTGCTACAGCCGGGTCTCCTGGCGCTTCTCGGGAGCTGTCAGTCGTGGAAGGCGCACTCTTGAACTTGCTGAAGGCTGAAGACGCCTTCGGACACTCAGATTGGCCTTCCGCCGCCGACTTCTATCGGAGGTTTCTGGAGGAAGCCCGCTCTAAGTTCTCCGGGATCACTGCTGTGCTCGAATCGGTTCCGCTTCGCCAGTGCGAGTCTCTATTCAACGGCGGTCATGTGGAGCAGGCTGCTGACATCTTGAGTGGCGTCATGGGACGGGATGGCACTTCGCCTCTGAAGTCAATGCGACTGGCCACACGCGTACTGGTGGCCAACGGCGATGCGGAAGGCGCCCTGAAGCAACTGCTCAGTTTGGAGCAGAACTCTGCGTCTGAACCGTCGGCCGACTACTTCTCTTGCCTGGCTTGGGCTCAGCTGCATCTGGAAGGAAGCCAGTTGGAAGCGGCCAAGGCGAACGCTCTGCGCTCCCTGACTGTGGACAGCGCCTGTGGCTGGGCCCACCTCGTGATGGGGCGCGTCCTCTGGGCGCAGGGCAGGCGCGACGGAGCCGTTCTTGGGGAGTTTCTCAAGGCGGCCAAAGGGGACCCTGCCAACCTGGAGCCTCTCTATTACATCGGTTGCTACTATTCCACCCATCCCAGACTGGATTATGTCAAGGCGGCCCGTTGTCTGGAGCGCGCCGTGCAGAGTGACCTGGTCGTTCGAACGCACGCAGGTTTGCCCTTCCTGTGTGCATCAACTGGAAGTGGATCCAACAACAGCAAACACTAGTTACAATTGGTTTCAGACGTTCTTCGTCTTCTGAGCGATGCCTACACATACCTAGAGAAGTCAAGTTCGGTTGCGGCCGTCGACGGCGTTGTGGAGAAGCATCTCGAGGTGCTGCGCCGCGCAGCAGGAGTTGAGTCGTGGGCTGCTGTTCGGCTCGGCTCCAGACTGTGCTCTGCTGCCAGCGGCCAGACGGAGGGCCTTGAAGAGGCCATTCGAGTTCTCCAACCGTTCTGCGCCTTCGAGCCGCCCGAGTTGTCGGTTCTCATCAGTCTTGGAGACGCCTACCGGCTGAGGGGTTCCAGGGAGAGTGCCTTCAAGTGCTACAGGCGCTGCGCACAGCGCGTCAAAGAGTTCGAAGAGGGCACACGCGATCGTCACCTTGCCTACCTTCACGTACAGGTGTGTGTATGCGTGCGTGCGACGTTCTTCGTTGCGGTAGCTGACTGCCTCTCAAGAGTACATACGTACTACCTACTGTAGCTTGTGTTTCAGATGGCCTCGATTGAAACGGACAGGCGAGAACACCGCGCCGTTGTCGACCTGTGCGACGCAGCTCTGGCGGTCGCCTCGCGCCAACAGCTGCCTGCTCTTCTGACCCTGAAGGGGCGCGCCCTCTTCGAACTTGGCAGCAGCATGGTCTCCGATGGGCGTCTCTTGCGAGCGACCGAGTGGCTCAGCCGCTCCGTCGACTCCACCCTGAAGCTGCTGAAGCTTGAGCCTGGCTCGCAGTCGGCTTACAAGTTACTTGGAGATGGAGCCACCTTCCTCTCGGAACTTCAACACTGCCCGGCTGCCAGTGAAGCCTTGCGAAGCAAGGACTTCGCGTCTGCGGGCTTGACAGTAGACGACGATCCGCTCTGGTCGAGCGTGGCTCTGCAAGCCTACACTGCGCTGGTTCGACTGAACGAGGGGACTTCGGCGGAGGCGTGGCACGATCTGGCCCTGACTTGTCGACAGCAGTGGAAGTTGAGCGGCCACAGCGGCTGGCTGGACAAGGCCGCCGTCTTTCTGAAGAAGGCGCTGGAGCGCCCCTATACAGTTGAAGACGAGGCGGCGGCGCAGCGCGCCAGGCTGCTGTCGACTCTGGGGATGGTGGAGATGGAGAGAGGGAGGACGCAGCAAGCCCAGCACTGTCTCGTGGCCGCCCTGTGTCTGGACCAGCGCTGCGGCTTCGCTTGGACACTTCTGGGCGCACTCTACCTCTCTGGGGACACCGAGGCGGACCACCTCAATCTAGCGCACGCTGCGTTTACCCAAGCGCAGAACGCCGACCCCAGCAGCCCTCAGCCGTGGCTGGCGCAGGTCGCTTGCGCTGCTTTGGAAGCAAGCGACGACCTTACTTGGTCTCCGCTATGAGTGAGAGCCGTTTCAGGCGCACATCGCCGCTTTGGTGGGGCATGAACACGAGAGTTTGGACCTTCTCCGACACGCCTGCCAGCTGGAGTTTTCTGTTCGTTTGCCCTTGATTCACAGCTGTTCTACATATGCAGCTTGTGTTCAGCCGGTCGCATGGAGGGCCTACGCCGATCGCGTGCTCGTCTACGTAAGCACTGGGAAGGACCGCGATTTGATGTTCGGCGGCGACGGCAGCCAGTCATTTGAGTTCGCCATTCGAGGATTGAACGCCGTCCAAGCGGCGCGAGACGCCGTGCAGAAGCTAACGGGTTCGTTCGTTCGTACCGCCATTGTGTGTAAGTGCATAAAATCTTCCATTTGCGCGTGCCGGCTTTTCCAGCGATCGTTCCGAATGAGAGGGCGTGCAGCCGTCTCGCCGGCCTGTTGTGTCATTTCGATGGACTCCACCGGTCGGCCGGCTTGCTTCTGCCCGAGTGGGTTACTAATAGATCGCTTTGCTTGGCAGAGGGTAGATACCTACTATGCCCCTTTCAGCCACACTCCTCTCAGTCCGAGTTGTCTTACTCTTGACATCGGCGGACTAGAGAGCAGCTTCCAAGCAGAGCTCTGTAGTGGACGAAAGCGGAACGCCGGCCTCTCTCTCGCCTTCGCCGTCCTGGCAGTCGGCGCGCGACAGGGGAAGCTGGCCGGCCGCTGCCTCCAGCAATGGTTGCTTGTTACTCTAACAAATACTACTACTACTACTTTTAACAAATTGGGGTACTTCTCATAACTCGAACTCTGATATTCTTTCAATCTCTGTAGTCAGGCCCGTTGACGGCCGAGCCCGGGACGCGTCTAGCACGCGAGACACCCCAAGCCACCACCACCAAGACGGAGGTCAGTACGCGCCCAAGCTGTAGATTACTGAACACCTAACCCCCGTCGCACGCATCGTACCCCAGTAAGCTCTATCAAGTGCAAGGTCGCTTAACCCGTGCTTGGTCAAGACACACTCAGAGACTCACGGATAGGCGCTGTTCCAAGCAGTAGTCCGAATGGGTGTTTGTTTCTGACCACAGCTAAGAATAAGCTACCAGGCTAACAAACGGCAGACTACTTATACTGAACTGCTGGAATCTTAGATATGCATGGCATCCCTAATGGTGCCATGCTTACACGCCCCATTCAAACAAATGAGCCGTGACGCCCATGCTTAGAACCTACGATCATGTATCACTGATCACGATCACTAATTTCCTCGAACGCGTAGAACTGGGCGAACTTGAACGACCAGAAGTCTTGATCGAACTTGATCGGACCGCTTGACCGACCAGCTGACGAAACCTTAAACCCCACACGAGAAGTATTAGACATAAACGCGACGCCCACTTTCAGTGATCAAAGAACAAGCGAATCGAACTCCGCCCATCACCTCGATACCGCAAAGCGTGCATCGCGCGACATCGCATTCTCGGCTCTCAAGCCTATCAGCTCAAAGTGCTTGTCACCTCGCTCTCTCCCCTCTTTCAAGAAGAAAGCGACTGTTCTCAGGACAGCCAAGCTAAACACTCAAATGCTCGCAAAGCTCAAGTAAGCATTCAAGCTACTCAAACGCTCGACCTTGTACCCAGGACAAGGGAGAAACACGTCCAATCTGTTCCCAGGACAGATGACGAAGCGCATGTACCCAGGACATAAGCGCTATCCACACCAGCACACCCTACTCCTACAGGTGACTCGAGCGAATCAGAACACCCTGTAAGAACCGTAATCGAACTCTGGAAACGCGCGAGTATCTGTTCTGAACTGGGACCAGTGAGAACCTAACAGTGGCATCGGACAACGCCCCCAGAACTTGTTCCGCAACCTGTCCACGTTCTGATCCGACATCAGTGGCTGCGTCCTCCAGTTCCAATTCGACGGATTCTGATCCGAGATCTGATTCCAGCTCCAATTCGATCTGCGCTGCCAAGCGGGAAAACGGCGATGACTGTCCCTACAGTAGCCTCTATCGAACGAGCGCTCCCTCTGTCTCCTCCAATTCCTGGGACCCCGAGCCCTGACTGGCTGAGCGATACTGGCCGCCTCATTCGCGTCAAAGGAAGAAGGCACAGTTGCCGACGGAAACACCTTCCCTTGGCCATTCGAGAGCCCAATGCCGACTTTCTCCATCAGGTCGTTGCCTATCAAGATATCGACAGGAAGATTGAAGCTAACTGGCGCCGTCACTTCGAACGGGATCGCTTCATTCTCACGCGAGCAATAGACGCCCTTCAGCCTCACTGAACCCGTGCTCGAGAAAGTGGAACCATCGATACCAGTCAATAGGAAACTCTGATCCTGCTCGATCAAATCAGCGCTACCATTCTGAAGTTCAAAGTTCAAAGTTCAAAGTTTCTTCTGGACCAAACCCATTCTGAAGCAAAGTCTCAACGACTCGAGGGCTGACAGTGGTCGTGGTGGCGCCCGAATCTAGGACGGTGACCTGACTCTTCATCTGCCCATTCTTGAATCGGCGCTTCAAATCGGGCGCGACTTGCGGCAAATCGTCAAAGAGGAAATCCGTCGCAGGAATCAATTTCGACTTCTGGTCCTCCTGCTTCGAGAGCTGGCACAGCTCATAAGACGACAAATCCCTAGCCGACATGGCGAACGCCTTCCCGGCCCATTCCTGAGGAAAACCGGCCTGTGTAACTGGCTGCGGTTGAGAATCGACTCTCTGCGAAGACAAAGCTTGCTCAGATGGAATCTGCGAGTGAGAGACGAATGTCTGAGGCGGCTCATTCACCCCGCGCGACGACTGCATGTTCTGTGCACGACACACAAGAGCCTCTGTGTCCGGCACCGCTATGGCACTTTCAGCGGTCCGGAACCCACGCTCCATGATCGAACGCCATTGGTACACCGACTGGTAGTTCTGCTGACGCTTGCCCCAAAGCGACGCCATCTTGACCGTTCGCGTCCTCCTATCAGCGAAGTTGGTGGTCAATCGATCGACGACCTGTTGATAATCGACCTTCACCTCCTCCGACATGGACATAAAGAACTTCAGAGCGTCACCCGTCAACAACTCCAACAGGTACTTCCGTTTGACCGCCTGCGGATAATTCTCGACAGCGATTCCAAACTCGACGAACCAGTCGGCGAAATTGTCCTTGTCTAGACCCGCGAACTTAGCCAAACCCGGTCTGGTATACGCCAGCGTGTTCAATACCGTACCCAATCCGTTCAAGCCATCAGCGGCGATAGCTGTAGAAGAGAAAGGACCCGCCGAATCAGGCGGCGCCCGCGAGTGATTGAGAATCGCTTCCATCTGACGGCGCGACTCTTCTCTCTCAGCCACCATCTGTTCCCGATCCCTATCTCTATCGGCCATCATCTGCTGCACGAGTTCCCGCTGAGCCAAATCCCTAGCCGTCCGTTCTTCGCGCTCTCTCTCACGCTGTGCCTGCTCCTTCCTTTCCAACTCTCGCTCCTTCCTTTCGGCCTCACGCTCCTGCCTTTCAGCCTCACGCTCCTGCCGCTCCAATACCATCTGCAACATCTCCTGCTGCTGACGCTGCATTGCCGCGAACATGGACACTATGTATCTGAGGAGCCGGTTCCTGGGAAATCGACCTATCCGCCACACGCTCAGAGGAAACACTATCCCTGTCACTGTCCCCGAGATCGCCGTCTTCCAACCTATGCGCCTGCCCGCTCTCGTCCAGATTCAGCTTCTGAGAGACCTCCTTCTCTTCCGGAACCTGCTGCCTCAACGCCAGAACCGTAGGATCCACCCAACCGTAGTCGACATTCTCATCGACCAAAATCTCGTCCGTCGTCCGCCTCTTGGCGAGGGACACCGACTTCTTTCCCGACTGCTGACCATCCATTGTGACCAACACCCACACCCACAGGAAAGCGATTCCCACTAGCCGCCTAACGCCGATTCTACCTCCTCCTAGCTCAAACGCCAACAGACCCTCCAACTACTACGTCTCCCAGGAACCGTTCCCGTACGGTACTAGCGTTCCCGGTCAACGCACCAGTTGTAGTCAGGCCCGTTGACGGCCAAGCCCGGGACGCGTCTAGCACGCGAGACACCCCAAGCCACCACCACCAAGACGGAGGTCAGTACGCGCCCAAGCTGTAGATTACTGAACACCTAACCCCCGTCGCACGCATCGTACCCCAGTAAGCTCTATCAAGTGCAAGGTCGCTTAACCCGTGCTTGGTCAAGACACACTCAGAGACTCACGGATAGGCGCTGTTCCAAGCAGTAGTCCGAATGGGTGTTTATTTCTGACCACAGCTAAGAATAAGCTACCAGGCTAACAAACGGCAGACTACTTATACTGAACTGCTGGAATCTTAGATATGCATGGCATCCCTAATGGTGCCATGCTTACATCTCTTAGCAAAGACGCCGCGTCGGCGAGCGAGCCAAGTGACTCGATGGCGCTCCATTTGGTGGAAGAGTTGGCCGCAATGAGGGTGGACCCTGGGAGCTGTCTCCCTCGAATTCGGGAAGCGCTACTGTCCGCCATGAGCTGCTCGACAAGGGCTGAGCTCGCCATGTTGGTGGAGATCTGGCAGGCCGTCGCGCTTGCATCCCTAGCTGTCGGCGCCGAAGATAGCAAGGTTCTGCGCCCAGAACACGTGGATTTGGTCATTTGTGCACATTTTTAAAGTTTAATGGTTGCTTTGTGTATGTACAGGGTGGCCCACCCAAAACCCGTGCTCTTTGTCGGCTTATATCTCGTGACTGAGTTTATCGATTTGGCTCAAATTTTCAACGATTATGCCCTAAAGTCTAACTTAAAGGTGTGCCAAGTTGCAGCTTTGTAGCCCGTGTAACGGCGTGGTAACAACGAAGCAGGCGTCCAGCACACGGTTATGGCGGAAACGACGCAAATTTTCGACCTCCCGATTTTACTCAATTACGCATATTTGATAAAGGATGTATCACTGTAGTTATGTTCAGTAGGTTGTGTCACAGACGGCAAGCGTTAGCTGTTTCGGTCGCTAGATCACTGAAATTTTGAGCCGAATCGATGAACAGACGCAAAAGTTATTAGCCGACAAAGAGCACGGGTTTTCGGTGGGCCACCCTGTAGTTTGATGTGGGAGTGGTTCAGGAGTCGAATATGCGTTTCGCTATGTGGCTATGCCACCAGTTTCCCTACTCGCCCATGGCCAGTTGGTGTCTCGCCTTGTCTGGAGCGCTGACAGCCACCTGCGCACTAGAGGAGAGCGACTCGTACACGCTCCTTGATGACTCTTGCAGAGTGAGTGGGACGATTGAAGCGACTGTGACTGTTCCGCTACCCATGTTGCGACGCGACTACCGTGTCCTCTTTCAGAAAGTCGGCCGGCTCGCTTATGCGCCGGTGTGGTGCAAAATAAGTACCCCGCAAAATAAGTACCCCGGGTACTTATTTTGCATGGATGCGTGCAAAATACGTACCCGGGGTACATATTTTGCACGAATTTCACGCGCAAAATTTGTACTCCCGCGCAAAATAAGTACCCCTGTTGTTTGTCGGTACAACGGCCATTTCTTCAGGAGCAAAACACCTCAAGCGCTCGCAAAACAGGGTAAGGCAGTGTACCAGACGGCCTATTGTTACCTTACAACAGAGACGCGTGGAAATGGAATGGTGAACAACAACATCACAGCGCAGGTGAACGCTTGTCAGTGGCGTTGGCGTCAATTGGCTGAGCAGAGCTGCATTCTTCTTTATATTGGCTTTTGCCTTTGACACTCCACGCACTGATCAATATCCTTCGTCATTCCAAGCCAGTAAATTTCTCTTCTGATATGTGATCGGCATCCCAAATCCGAAAACGTGTCAAAATTTGGGCCGAATCGGCCCGGCGGATCGCGAAAGAGCAAAGATCCGACAAACGGATGAAATAGATCCGCCTAATGTTCCGATGGTAAATATAACGTTAACTTCGTCTTCGTCCATTTTGAATGCACAATAGCAGCCACAACACTCACCGCACAAGCCTGCCGTGCGATGACAAATGGGTCACGTCAATGGCGTGTGTCTCTGCCGCTACTACACTTGCTGGTTGTCTGTCAAACGATGCGGCGTGCCACGCGCCACGGCGCTCCGAGCGGATTGAATGATTGAATCTCATAGCGCTGAAGGGGTACATATTTTGCACGGGGGTACTTATTTTGCACCCGCTTCCCATGCAAAATAAGTACCCGGGGTACTTATTTTGCAGGGGTACTTATTTTTCGTCACACCGGCGTCGCGCTTTGTGATTCTGAAGCTGATCCATGAATTTCCTTTCGAATCGTCTGTGTCTGATGTGATTCGACAGCTTCTCTGAACACTTTCGAGACTGAATATACCCTAGTCGGCGTTTGCTTTGACTCTCTTGCAAAAATCGGTGTAAATATTCTTTCAAAGTTCTTCCTCCTTCGGCGCTCACAGTGACATCTTTTTGATAGGATTACTGTAGGTCGCAGCTAGCGCACGGCGCAGCGGCGCGATGGTGAACGTGAAGAAGGGCGTTCTGATCAGCTGCGACGGGGCCATGAAGCAGCTTCTGCTCCATCTGGACTCGGAAGAGAAGCTGGGCCGGCGGTTCATCATCAAGGATCTGGACGACACCCATCTCTTCATCGAGAAGGACGCCATTGAGCTGCTGGAGAAGGAACTGGACGAGCTCATGGAGAAGCTCTCGCCCGATGTGACGGCCGACAAGTGAAGTGATTCCGTCATCTCGTTCTTCGCGTGCTTCCGACCGTTGTGCTGCTTCTGCCACTCGAGCTGTGCGGGTATTCGCCGCGTTCATTTGATTTATGGAAGAGGGAGAAGAGTGGGCACGATTGGACGCATCGCTGTTTTCGCCTGCCAATTTAGCCAAGCGCCGCGGCACATCGATTGGTTTACCGTTGATGTATGGCTGTGGTGGGCGCTCCGTGATTGGCCGAAGGTGGAGAACGAAAATTGCTCGCTTTCCGTTTGGATGGCTCGCGTCACTTGAGAGCCTAAGACTTGAGAAAGATGTAGGTATAGTACGTACAGCTACGTACATACGTACATGCACATCCGACCGCGATAGCGTCGCTCTTTCATCCATATGTGAACCGTATCATCTAACCCTTGAGCGTGCGCTAGCATTGCCAGTTGTCAACGTCACGGAATGCTGGATCCGGCCACCAATCGGAAGCGCTCCGAGCGACCGCGAGATGACGGCAGTGAAGCGTGGTGCCTACTTCCAGACAGGCCGCGTAAGTGCCGCCGCAAGGCGGTGACCTCGAGGAATAATTACTGCTTTGCTGGCGCAGCAGCTCCAATCAAAACACGAGAATAACTCTAGGAGAAAGTGTCGCTTCCGAGGCGGTCTTGGCTTGGGCAGACGACGGTGGTCTGGACGAGATGCAGCGCCGACGGAGGGGCGCCGACTACGCAGATCAGATCACGAAGCTGTCGCTTAGTGTTCGCAAATGGCGTCCACGATATTCTTCCGTGGGGGCGACGACTGGCCTGGCCGTCGCGGGAGGCGACGGCCGTTTCCAGCAGCAGACCGCGCGGCAGAAGTGGAAGAAGGTAAAGTGTTTGAACTGTATCATGCAAGGTCGTGGCGAACATTAGGCTAGAACTCGCGTTCCCTTCGTTGAGAAATTTATGGTGGTCCTTCCCCACGTC
This sequence comes from Linhomoeus sp. GSCO2_2, assembly GCA_030248115.1. Lineage (NCBI taxonomy): Eukaryota > Metazoa > Nematoda > Chromadorea > Monhysterida > Linhomoeidae > Linhomoeus > Linhomoeus sp. GSCO2_2. The sequence continues at coordinate 11,090 of JASAMZ010003023.1, forward strand.
ATGCTGATACTCTTCACCTGCCTGTATACGGTAGCGGGCGGCCTGCTCTTCTACTTCATCGAAGCTCCCAACGAACGCTCCGTCAAAGGAGTGAGACTCGAAGAGCTGACGAATTTGCAGGTTGGCCTCTGTACATCATATGTACTCCCGTTCTCAGCGTGTACTAGTGCATTTGGTCAAGTGTGAGTTGTAAACGTTAACCGTGTCTTGTCTAATAGCTGCAATAATACTTAGGCGAGCGTGGTCGAGCGAAGTTGGTCTTCGCTAGCGAAGGCGAGTGATCCGGAGGAGTGGATGGCAGAGGTGGACGACGACCTCGAGAGGCTGATCGAGTTGACCTTCGAGGCGTTCGAAAGCGGCGTCAGCGGCGACGAGGTTCTGGCCGCCATGCAGCGCGCCGCCTGCGGAAGCAACGCCACCTGCGCTCTGTCGTACGACTACGAGGAGGAGCTGGCGTGGAACCTGGTCTCGGCCACCTTCTTTGCAGCGACGGTCATCACCACGATTGGTGCGCTGCGGTGCGCCGTCACCTCCCTTGGCATTGTTGCCAACACTTCTTCCAAACATACCTGGTCGACTGCAAATTCCTCCTCGCAGGCTACGGCCATTTGGTTCCAACGACGGTTCATGGAAAGTTGGCTTGTGTCGTCTACGCACTGTTTGGCATCCCCCTGGCGCTGGTAACCATTGCGGACGTGGCCAAGTTCGTCTCGGCCGCCATTCGCGCTGTCTACAAGAAACTTTCCTCGCTTCACGCGTCTGCTCTTCAACAGCTGCGCGCAGGACTCAGACGCGGCAGTCAGCCAGGTCAGCAAACCAACTACCGTAGGACGGCTTCGTCAATAAATGTACATATTCTGTACAACTTAAACTACCGTAGGACATAGACGTGCGTATACTGTGTACAGCAAGAACTACCGTAGGACGTCTTTATTAATGGACGAAAATACATAGACTATGTACAACTTAAACTTGCGTAGACAGTAGTGTACGGTATGACATCATACCGTACACTACTGTAGACGTCGTTAACATACGTATATTCTACGTATGTACATACAACTTAAGGGCGTCTTCGATAGTAGATGATTGTATGTACAAACTACATATGTACAACTTGACGTCTTCGTTAGTAGACGTACATACTACAACCGTACGACGTTCGTTTTAACAACCTACATACAGGGTGTTTTTTTTAATCTATCAAATCGGAAATCTTTATAACTTTTGCGTGAGTTAACCTAGACGAACGCAACTTGCACACGATAGACACAAAACTATACCATTACATGTGTTACAAAATGGTTTGATTTCACGGCAAACTCCACGAGTTACAGGCTGTCAAGGTTGGAGTCCCAAATTTCCTAATAATGCCCCACTGGAAATTCTATAACTCTTGCAACAGGTGGGACATTTTTAGGCGCCTTGCACCGTTAAATGCACAAGAAAATGAGCTTCCATATGATGCAAAGACCGACCCTGTTACTTAAACGACGCGAAAGTTACAGTTCGCCAAAGTTGGTCAGGAAGTGCCGTCGCGGGAGCTCTCCTTGTCTAGGAGTGGTGCAAGTGCTGGACAGCTTCCGCGACGGCACTTCCTCACCAACTTTGGCGAACTGTAACTTTCGCGTCGTTTAAGCTACAGTGTCGGTCTTTGCGGCATATGGAAGCTCATTTTCTTTTGCATTTAACGGTGCAAGGCCCCTACAAATGTCCCGCCTGTTGCAAGAGTTATAGACTTTCCAGTGGGGCATTATTGGGAAATTTGGGACTCCAACTTTGACACCCTGTAACTCGTGGAGTTTGCAGTGAAATCAAACCATTTTGTAACACATGTAATGGTATAGTTTTGTATCTATCGTGTGCAAGTTGCGTTCGTCTCGGTTAACTCACGCAAAAGTTATTAAGATTTCCGATTTGATAGATTAAAAAAACACCCTGTACTACGTACTTCCATTGTAGCTATCGCCCGCAAGAACGCCGCTGCCGAGCCCGGCGATACCTTCAACGACGGCGATGACGACTTTCCTTCGGAGCTGTCGGAGGAGAGGGTTCCGCCGGTGTTCGTGATCGCGGTTCTACTTGTCTACACGACTTTGAGCGCTTGGATGTTCACCAGCTGGGAGCCCAGTTGGCACCTGCTCGACTCCTTCTACTTTTGCTTCATCACCATGGTATGTAGGCTTCGATGCATAACTCGATTTGCGTTCTTTGATGAACAAACACGTTGGACCGCAGGTGACCATCGGCTTCGGAGACTTGGTGCCCACGAGCAACGCCTACGTCGCTCTGGGACTCCTGTTCATTTTCGGCGGTGAGCGCGGCGCTTTCCGACGCGGCCGCTTCCGAGGTATTCCGATGACTTGACCAATCGATCGTTCAGGTCTGGTGCTGACGACGATGTTCGTGGACCTCGTGGGCACCGACTACATCGCGCGCGTCCACTACTTTGGCCGGAAGATGCACAGTGCTAGGCAGGTCTTCGCCCTGTTGGGCAACAAGGCGCAGACCATGCAGGGATGGCTGCTACAGGTGCTGTAGTTGGCCCCGCACACCATTGATTGGCCCGCTGAGGTCTGCACGCCGTGAGAACATTATCTCTTCAGCTCCACGCGCGCTCCCAACGAGACGACCTTTCGACTTCGCAGCTCAACTCGAGCAGAAAGTTCGTACGAATCTCTAGTTTGTTGCTACACGATTGGCAAGCGTAACCGTAGATACTGACTTATTCAAGTGGTGTCGACGATACTCCAATGTCGATGCTGTGCGCCGCGCATTTGTCCCAAAGTATAACGAGAGCGCCTCCCTAATTTCAAATATCAATGATTTACAGGTGGTGCGCTTTCGTTCCTCCTGACGCGCCCACTATGGAGTTCATCGATCAACTGATCATGAACAACGCGATCGAGATGCGAGACAACGACGAAGTGGACGACTGGGAAGATACCTAACCTAGGTACCATATAAGTCATACGCATGTAGAATTAAATGACCGTGTTGTGTGCTAAAGTATGTATGTATTGTATGTGGACGTATGTATGTGTATGTGTAATGGATATGGAGTGTGAATGCCACGATTGATCAGACTGTACAGTCGACACGGGATCGTCTAGTGACGGCGGTGACAGAGGGAAGAGAGCACGCACGTGATGGTGACGTCACACCACGAGAACGAGAAGCGTCTATCGCCTTGATCACTTAGTTGCTCTTTTCGTCTTCGTCTTTGTCTTCGGCCGAAGGCGCTTGGTCGACGACGATGCTGCTGCTCTTGCTCTTGGAGTAGACGGCTGTGACGGAGTCCTCCAGGGTCGGCTCATCCCCTTCTTCGGCTTCGGCGACGGCCTCCGCCTCTTCTAGCTTCGTCTTGACCGTGGCCATGACGTCGCTGGTCGCCTCGTCGTCGGCCGCCTTCTCCGGTTCCTTCACCTCTTCTTCTTCCTTTGCCTCCTCTTCTTTCGCGTCCTCCTCCTGCTTCTGGTCTTTCTTTGAAGCGGCATCTTCCTCTTTCTCGTCTTCCTTCGCGTCCACCTCCTCGTCCGAGGGGCGCGTAAGAAGGGTCTCCACGGTGAAGACGTCGTCAGTCTTTTTTGTTGCGTCCGACTTCAGCAGGGGCAGGGGATCAGTGGCTCCTGGTGCCGCTGGAATTGGCGTCGGCACCGGAGGGGCGTCTCCGCCGTCTCGCGTGATGACAATGGAGCCGTCCGACTGCGACCGGTCGTCTTTGCCTTTCTTCTTGTCCGACAGCTTCTCCTTCTTTGACGGGGGCTGAGCCGCTTCTGCCACTTTGGCGACTGGTTGCGGCGCCGCCGGTTGCTGTGGAGGAGGAGCAGCTGGCTGGGGAGCGGCAGCCTGCGCTGCTGGAGGCACCACAGGTGGAGGGCCGGCCGTCGCTGGTGGGACCTTCGGAGCAGCATCAACGGCTGGCTTGGCCGCCTCCTTCTTATCAGCAGGCTTCGCCGGAGGTGCCTTTTTGACCGATGCCTTCTTGACCGACGCTTTGGCCGCTGCCGCCGCGGCTTCCTTTTCTTCTTGCTCCTTTTTCGCTTTCTCTTCTTCCTCTTTGGCCTTCTTTCGTCTGCAGAAGCAGCAGCAGCACACGACGATGATAATGAGGAGCAGAAGAGCGCCGACGCCGCCGCCTGCAGCAAGCCAGACCCACAATGGGATTCCTCCGCCGCTTTCCGTGGTCGTGGTTTCTCCGGCTCCGTTTGTGGGGTCCGGTTGGGGCGCTGGGCCAGTTGCCGGCGTAGTCTTTGATCCATTCTTCGTTGTTGTTCCTTTGTCCTCATCCGTCGCATTGGGCGCCGCCGGTTTGACTGTGCTGTCGGCTGCCCCATTCGGTTTGTCGTCGTTTTTCGCAGGCGGCTTCTCCGCTGCGTCTCCTTCATCGTCGGTCTTGGCCGAGTCGGCAAAAGTACGGATCCCCCTTTCCGGTGACCTTTCGACAGGCTTCTTCTCGTCTGGCACTGGCTTTCTGTGCTGGACTTTCCTGTCCACTGAAGGCGAATGCCGAACTTCTGACAGCCGGTGGGGGTCTTCTTCCGGTCGTTCGTACTCGTAGTCCTCCCGACGGTCTTCGACTTGAGGCTCCCGCTCTACTTCTTGAACAGCTTCAGTCGTCGTCGTGGTGCTTTCAGTAGTGGTTGTTGTGGCGACTGTGCTTGTGGTCGTGGTGGTAGTCGTCGTGGTGGACGTGGTGGTAGTCGTGGTCGTAGTGGTGGAGGTCGTCGTAGTCGGCCTGTCGCTTTCTAGCACCTTTGATGCTTGTTCGCGCCAATCCTTGTCGTTGCAGTATGGCGACGAGTTCTCGCCTCGCTCGTCGTAGGCCCAGCAGCAGCAGATGACGTCGCCGTTGGGCAGCCAGCCGCAGGTCTTTTTCTCGCCTTTTCGCACACCGCGGCAGTACTTCGCTTCTTCCGACTCTTTCTCGTCCACGAAACTCTGCTCGACGCTGCAGCCCATCTCCGCCACGACGGCCTTCGGCGACGAAGTGTCGGAACCTTGGAACTTCGACCAGCAGTGGCCGCTGCTCCTTCCATCGGACGGACAAGTGCTTGCGCCCGCTGACACGCTGCTTGACGACAGGAATGGAGAGGAGGCGAACGGCTCGGCGACCTCTTTCCTCGGTTTGAGCAGGCACATCAGCGGCTCTGGTCGGGGCGGCACTTGCATCTCGTGCACCATCTCTGCCATGGGGTCGAGGTCGGCGTTGCAGTTGCTGCTGAAGCAGCAGCAGATGTAGGCGCCGATTCGAGTCATGTCGCTTCGCGTGCCGCCGTCGCCCTTGAGCCCCTTGGCCAGTCGGCAGACTTGCTTGCCTCTGTGGTAGGCGTTCGGGTTCTTCATCACCTCCATTTGAAACTCGAACATGCAGCTGAGGTGGGGGTTCTTGCTGGCCGCCGAGCCGAAGCTACCGCCGCAGTCGTAGTGGTTCCGGAAGGGAGCGGCGCTCACGTCGTCGTCGTCGGTCGGCAGTTGGTAGTAGGCCATGCAGGCGCGCTTGAAAGGCCAGACCGCCTGCCCGGCACTGCTGCAGCGGCTCCCGCGCCCCTCCTCCGTCCGACACTTGTGGGCCGCCGCCGTCCCCGCCAGCACTAGCAGGCAGAAGATCAGGCGCGCCGGCAGCATTCTTCGCTCTTCTCCTAGTCTTCTATAGCTTCTAGTCTAATTACTTCCCAAGTTAAAGCTCGAGTTACAGCAGAATGTTCGTTGGGTGCAAACTACTTCGTCTTTGCCTTTATACGATACACAACGATGTGGACAATTTCCGTATCCCGTATTGCGATTGGGCCCATTTCCGTCGAGCCTGGAGTACATCTAGAATGAACTGCTGTGTAGCTGCGGATGAGCAAAAGGGTAACGCATATGCAAGGGCGTTCGGCAGCTAGCTCCTCCCAGCTAGGACTCCTGCCTCCCAAGGATTGGGTCGATCGCCCAACCGGCAGCTACAGATCTGACTTTACTCCTTTAGTCCCTCCGGACCGACAAGATCAGAAGGAATCAGCCGGCGCCCTGTGACTACAAGAGCCGCCAGAGGTCGGACTGATCACTTCCAGTCTCACCGACTTGCGAAGATGAAGTGCTTGGCTGATTAGATCTTCTGGTAGTATTCGGCTCTCTCGCTGTGATACTCCCACTCTTGTAGCGATAATGGAGTATTTTCTTGCTCCAACAGAGTATGGCAGGTTTGACAAGGACCTACGCTCCTTACACGATGGATCCTGGTTTCCCCAAAGGGAATCGGACCGGGTTTACGAGACCT
>JASAMZ010003024.1:0-19552 GCA_030248115.1 Linhomoeus sp. GSCO2_2
GCACACAACTTCCAGGGGCGCGCCTTCTACATACACGAGTAGAGAGGGGGAGTTTACACGATCGCGCGTGTGCGTATGCGGCCGTTGGCTAGTCTGCGGTGGCGCTTCCTCTGCGATGGCCATGCACGCCCTGCCTGAGACTTCGCCTAAGATCTCGTCATAGGACTGCGTAGTTTGCAGACTGTCGCCGTCGCCGTTTCTGCTGCCGCCGTCGTTGTAATGCGCGCCTCCGCCTTCCTCTCTATCGCCGTTTTGCGCCGCGCGCGCCTGCCCGCCAGGCTCAGGTGGGTTTCTGCAGTCAATCTTGCGGTGGCCTGGCTGACCGCAGTTGAAACACGTCAAGGGGGGTCTCGGCCCGCCCTCCTGCCCCATGGGACCTCCAGAGGCGCCTCTGGGCCCACTTTTAGGAGGGGGCTGCCCACCCTTACTCTGTGTGGTCGTCGCGTGGTTGTCGGTGTCGCCCGCCGCGCGGGGCGCCGATTGGTTATTGGGGTCCTTCGCCCCCTTACGCTGCTGTTGGCCTCCCTGGGCGCCGTCTGGAGGGGTGGTGGACGCGTCGGGACCCTGTCCTCCCTTACGGGTGGCCTGCCCCCCACCTTTGCCGCGGCTTTTGTCCGACCCGTCGATGCAAAACTTCGATAGCAACGCCATCTCGCGCAAGTTGGAAACCAGCGTATTCAGGTCCCAGTGCGCGCCGGCGACTATCATCGGATGCCATTCTTCGGGGACGCAAGCTTTGAGGCGCTGGCGGAGGTGCTCCTCCCATTGATTAGGATTCCCGGGCCAACCCTTACTGACGAGGCGACGACACTCGGCGTAGAACTCGTCGAACGGTTCGGTTGTCCAGTTCCACCGCTTCAAATGGAATTCCCTCTGGAAGCCCCAAGGCTGCTTGGACACACGGTTGACGGCGTCTAATACCCCCACGAGCAAATCGAAATCGCAGTCCTCCCCATACACGTCTAGCGTCTGCTCAGCCAACTGGAGGGGGGAATCAGCGAGGACGGTGAGGAGTAAATCGACCCACATGTCGCGCGGAATGTCCAGGCTGTTGAGGAGACGTGTGACCGACTTCATAAACGTGTCAAATTCGCGCCCGTCTCGCCCGTAGCCGCGGTAGGGGGAAATAGTCGAAAGCGCCTTCATTAAATCGATTCGCTCTTTGCGCTGCTGAGGGGTCAAAGAAGCGCCAAGCGGCTGCCGCCACGAAACAGGCTGTCCCGCCGACGACGCTGCGAGCATCGAGTTTGCCTGCTGAAAGGCCGGCGCCGTCGCTTGCGCAAACGATGACTGCTGCTGCTGGGAGCCGGAGGCGCCGTATCTAGTCGACGAAGTTCTGGGGGGGCCGGTCGGCGTCTGGTTGAGGAACGCTAATGTTGCCGCCGCTGCTGGCGGAGCTGGTTGGGGCGCGAATGTCAGCTGCGTAGCCGTCTGCGCTGTGGGCGGTGGCGCCGATGTAGCGTTCTGCACGGCTGGCGGCGGCGCAAACTGCGCGGCGGCCGGCGGCGCTTGTGTCGTGCCCTGTGCAGCGGCTAACTGCTGTAGCAACGTGGTCACGGCGCCTAGCTGATTTTGGATGGCCGCCAACTGCCGATCATGCAGATCCATCTTCTGTTGCAGCGGCGCGCTCGTAGCCGTTCCTCCCCCGGAGGCAGGTGGGGGCGCATGAGGTATGACTGGCTGCGGCAAAAGCGGCGCGACCGAAGACTGTTGCTGTTGCTGCGCGGAAGCGTTGTCGTCAGCCGACGCAGGCAGAGGAGAGCCGTTATGAATGGGCGCTGGTGGTAGAGCCAACGTCTGACTCTGCGGCTGAGAGCTCGTTGTGGAAGCGGCGCCAGAAAGCAAAGCGAATGCGTTGGCGCCCCCTCCTCCCCCTCCGGGATTGGGCAGCGTCCCCGTCGCCCCAACAAACTGTTGCGCCGCGCTGGCCGCCGATTCAGCCAAGGCTTGCTGTTGAAACGCGCGCGCAGCCGCCTCGGCCGCCGCCGTCTGCCGGTTCGCCTTCAGCTGATTGGCCGTCTCCATAAGAGACTTCTCAGTGGTGGTGTGGACGTTGTTCGCCAGGCAGAACACGCAAAAGAAACGGCCCACCCTCGCGCCTTTCGGTTTCCTAACACTCTCCGCGACTAAGCAAGCCTTATGCACCAACTTTGCGCAAACGCAGTCGACGAACTCATCGCCGTTCTGCCTTGTGTCGACTAATAGGCCGCACTCCTGGCAATTTGCATCGTTTGGGTCGTGCAGCGCTGACATCGCGAATGAGTTTGACGGCAATGCAAGTTCAGAGCGAAAGCGGCGATCCGCCGTCGTTTCCCCGGGAAGCGGCGGTGAAGCGTATGCAGCGGAGCGCGTTTTCATGCACGTTCAACACGGGTGGTAGCTTGCGCACACCTGGGAAGGGTAGGGCTCCCGTCGCGAAGTTCGCTCTCTCGTAGAGCTCACGCCCGCGCGCTTCCTTGACTGTCGACCGTCGTTGGCCCGAAAGGCAGCACCTGTGCGGGTCCCTTGACGTCGCCCAGTCGCTCTCTCCGTCGCTCTGGAAAGATGGAAGCGTGTTATAGAATCCAAGGCCACGCCATCTGGTGACAGGACCCGGGCCCGACTGGTCCTACGCACAGCTAGCAATACTCCAATGAAGCAACAAAGCAATATACGCCTCCCTGCTCGAAGAATTCGCCGTTCGGAGAAGCTTCCGTCGATCGCTTGACTTGAAAGCCGTTGTAGTTTGGCGCTTGGTTGCGAATAAACGCTTTACTGGCCTACCGGGCCAAACACACACAAGCAAGGGCGGAGAGGGATAAAAGGGACGACACTTTACGTCGGTCGGACACACGAATGCCACACGGCTCACAGGCGTCGCCAGACAGATCCAAGAATCAAGGGATCAGGTGATTCTAGAGCAATTATAAGTACAGTAGACAGTTCACAGAAGACTATGTCGATGGCAATCGCTGTAAGAGTCTTCTGGGATGAGCAGGGGTAGTGCAGGGAAGTCTGGCGGCCGTTCGAACTTGGGAGAAGTAGGGATAGAGAGCGCCACGAGAACAGGAAGGGATCACGAGAGAGGTACCGTTCGTCGTGGTGGCTGAAGTAAAGGGGAGACACGAGCAGAAGAAGCAGTACGCACAACGTACACCGTATGTATATGTATGTACCACCTCAAACAGCCAAAACACAACCCAAAGAACCCAAAGGAACTCAAAGAAGGAAAGGAACAAGGAAAGGTGCAGACCAGGTGGAGAGGCTTGGTGGAGAGGCTTGGTAGGTATCCTGTCAACAAACCTGTGGTGTCGCCAACACAATGTGTTTCGACGAATGGAACAAGCACTGCGCACATAGCGGAATAAACCCGTCCAGAATACAGAATAAACCGGACCGCCGCGTTCCCCTTCAAAGGGTTGCATGGCGCGGTGATAAGATAAGGGAACAGAACTTTCTGTTTCTCGAAATAGGTTTAGTTTTAGTGGCAGTTTTTGGTCGTGTAGCGGAGCGAAGTCTCTTTGAGATTGACTAACAAAGGGAACCAAGATTTGAGTCATTGTCAGCTTGAGGATTTGCCGGTATGTGCTACTTCTGCGCAGCAGCATACTGTGCAACACAAAGTTGAAATCTCAACAGGCCCAGACCACAGTTCTGAACATCGCGACATTTCACTTCCAGAATTGGCATTTGTCTAGAATCCGCTTTGGAAATAGGAGAAGCGTAACATATGTAGCTTGGACGTCCAGAATCCGCATTCCTTGATTGACTACATCGTCCAGAATCCGTCCAGAAGCCGCATAGGTTATGTGTCCTCTGGACGAGTGCGGAAGGTGCGCGTAACATCCTATGTACGACTCCAATCCAACGTCTAGGCTCGTTCTACTGTAACGTTTGCGTTTCTCCTAGGTTGAGCCCAGGCGCAGTCAGTGGCCAGTAGCGTCTTTTCCAAATCCTTGCGGGCACAAACAGTCCAAACATCCTCCAGAAAGTCAGAGACGTTTCCAAGCTAAATCAGCGCTCTCTAACTAAATGCAATATGGCGTCTTGGTCGGCCGACGACGGCGCCCGCTCGGAGGGGACGAGCAGCGCCTACGCGGTCTTCGCCAGCGCCACGGCGTCGGACTTCCTCAACTCGGCCTACGCCAGCGCCGACGCGAGGTTCCATTGACGTTGTGAATTAACGTTTGGCCCATTAACGTTAACGTTAGGTATTTTAACGTTGGCGTTAGGTGTAGTAACGTTAACCTTACGTTACAATATAGCCTGACTTTCTAGGATCGCTTGACGGTAGAGGTAGGAGGTATGTAGTAATTTTGACGCGTTTTCAAGGATTTGAGTTGCCGATCACACTTAGTACAAAGAAGAGCAACGCCAGGAAGTCGCATTCATGAGATCTAGCGCAAATTGTACAACAAAATAGATTAGAAACGACTTGGCTGAAATATGGTGAAGAGCTAGAGAATACATAAGAGTTATTTCAAATACATATGTCGTAGGCCATTGTGATACCCGGGCTTTCATGATGCCATAGTACTATGAGTCGGAGGTTTCATAAAAGCCTAGGCCAATTTGATACCGCCTTCCCTCGCTCTCTCCAAATCAGATAAGACCGTCCACTCGCGCATTAACTCTTTCTGTCAAAGCTCATTAGTATGACACATCAACAAGTAGCCCTTTCGTTCCCGTTCGACCATGCTACCGATCCCAATGGGTATAGGTGCGCCGGTATGAAAATATTTGAATGCGTATGCGTATGCGTATTTTCTGAAGTCATACCGATTAATGCGTATGCGTATTTCCAAACGCCGTACCACGGTATATGCGTATGCGTATGTGTATAACATACCGTAATCTCGATCAGCTATAACTGCCCAATTTTCATTGTGAGCCCTACGTTCTTCTTCTCATCTTGCGGCAAACGTGTGACTGTATCATATTACGAAGCTTCTACAGGATGCCCAACGTCTAAATCGTTTGTCAGCGCAATGAGATTGCTGATCGAGATCGCTCTGTAGCGTTTGGGCGGCTGCACTACTAAGCTTGGGCTTAGTATTTGCAATGGGGCGGCAAAGTCAAAATCGAAATTTTCTATAGCTGCCCAGTATTCTGCAAAACTAGACATGTTGCTTGAAGCAGAAGAAACTGCCTTGCACAAAACAAAAGGATGTGTAACATGGCGTTAGGTACAACTTATGTATCAAAGTTGACCAGTTGTTAGTGCAGCAGAACATTATGAAGACCAATTCAACTGCTTAAGCCTTGTAATCAGAGAAGATTTCAGCGCCGTAGGTGATTTATTCTGCAACGAATGACTCTCCAACAGCCAATTTCTGCATGGTTTGGCAAAGTTGTGCAGTTGGTCGTACGCATTCAAATACGCATTAAAATTTTAATCCGTATGAGTATGCGTATGTGTATGGGCGAATGAATGCGTATGCGTATCTGTACGGTATACACATTCAAAAATAAATCTGTATACTGAGAAATGCGTGTGCGTATCGATATACCGGGTGCACCTATACCGATATGACAACGGGATGCCCAATCCCGGTAACTAGGTACACCAGGATCACATTGTGATCCTGGTAACAATAAACAAGAGCACACTGTGATCCCGTTAAAGCATTTTTTGCTTTACCAGGATCACAATGTGCCCCCGGTGTTTGGAGAGCAAATTTTCGTTAACGGGGTCAGCCGTCCCATTTCAGGTAACCGGGATCAGCCCGATCCCAGTAACAAATCACTATAGATACAGCACACTAATCTCTGATCCCGGTAACGAAATTCCTTTAACGGGATCGGCGATTTGATCCCAGTGACAAAACGCTGCCACCAGGATCACACCCGATCCCGGGAAAGATGCTCAACGGGAGCGGTTCCGGCCTGCGCCCCGGTGACAACATCAGGACCTTTTGGAACGGGAACGAAAGGGGTAGGGTATTGTCAAGTGAATCACGCACGCGTTTCAACAACAACAATGGCGACTTCTTCTCACCAGAAAGCATAGCGACGCGCGATTTGCGAGGAATTAACAGATCATCTTTCAAGAGCTATCGCAATGCGTACCAGGGTGGCATTTTGTTCCGCACTTCGCACCGTTCTTCTGGCAGAGACACCTCTTAGTGACCTCTTAGACACGCTATGTGAATACCTGAGTTTATTCCTAGGGCGCGACAGAGTTATCCATCCTTGCGTCATCCCCCCCCCCCATTTGGCCAAACCGCCCCCCCCCCCCCATTCCTACCTCCGAGAAAAAAATTGCGCAGCAGGCTGCTGCGTGCCAGGTGGAGGCACGTGCCAGCAACGGCGAATTGAGTTATGTGGCGCCCGTCATATTTTCGCCTTTCTGCCGCGTTTGCCCCCCCCCCCCCCTGGTATTATAATGATCATGGTTGGCGCGGCCGCTCCAAACCATAATAATGATCCGTAAGGCGGCGCTCACCTTGTCCGAGCATCACGATATTTATTTCTCTGGCTGTACTAAACGGAATTTTGTGAATTTGGTACACTAAATGACTTAAATGACAAATAGATTAACTTCCCGAGTCGCCTTCTATTCTTCCCACCGATGGTAGCGCGCATACATTACAACCACCTAAGTGATCTATGGCTAAGGGTGTGTAATCGTGTTGTCAACACGGTTCGGCTATTCAAAGCGCCGAATAGACGAAGATCTCCAAATAGTGGTAGGGTGCAGAGGTGGGTTGGAAAAACTATGGTAGCGACCTCTATTCGGCACCTTACGGTATTATTCACAGTCCCGAACGGTCTCTGTACATTGCTGCCCAGTGGCAGCTCGCACGACTCAAATTCAAACTCAAACCCACGCGGTTGCCTCACATCAGAACTTCATAGCCTAACCCATTGGGGACCAGGATTTTTAGGCGGCCGCTTTTTTCGGCGGGTGCCATTTCACGCTGGGCATGGATAACAACGCTCATAGCAATGCTGGCATTTAACTACAATGCAACAAGAAGGCTGGCATGGTTTATATTCGTCTGTTATCTATACTGGTGTTTATCAGGGTCGTCAAACTGTCATCCAAAGTGAGCCTACGACTTGCCTATCAATGATGGCATTTATATAAATGTATATAATGCATGTCTAACAATGCCGTTATTGACTGGCTGTGTCGATCAATGCAAACAATGCTGGCCTTTTGACTGATATCAGTGCTGGTGTTTATTAGGGCCCCCATTCAATGCTGTCCTTTAACTCATGCACACTGTAGTACTAAGGCTGGCATTGACATCAAGTGCAGTATCTATGCCCTGCATGGGTCTCATGTATCCAAGAAACTCTGGCATTTATACCCACCATAGATGTGCAGGATGACCAATGCCCAGTCTTGCTTACGCTCACATTATCAATGATGGCATTGATTCACTGCACCACATCAAGGCCCAGAATTGAGTATTCCTCATGCAACAATGCCAGCATTGATTGAATTATGGACATCAATGCCGCCAGCCTGGCAGACCAATGGCTAGCATTGTTTGAAACGAGTAAAAAATGCTGGCATTGCACAATTTTTTCGCCCGGCCTCAGCCGGGCGAACCCCTACGAGAGCTTTTCGTGCGTGCGTGCGTGCGTTCGTCCGTCCGTTCGTCACGCTCTCAGATCTCGGCGTTGGTACGTCGTAGGAAGGCGATCTTGGGCTCTACGGAAAGGTCTTGACTCACTGATCATTCAGCTAAGAGGTTTCGAAATTCAAAAGTTTGAATTGCGCGCGCTACAGTACCCCGAAGGTCAAAACGGAAAACGGCTCTAACTCGCTCGTCTTACGTCGTAGAGCGGCGTGCGATACGTCAACTAAAAGGTCTCGACGTGCTCTTTCGTTTGACATTAACAATTTTCTTAATTACGCAAACACGCAACACGAAAAGCGACATTCTCGCGTTTTTAACGCAGAAATCGCTCTGACTCGTTCAGCATGCGTCATAGGGAGACGATCTTGGGTTGGTTGGATAGCTCTCGACTCACCGATCATTTGTTCTTCTATTGGTCGAAACTCAAAAGTTTGAATTTCGGGAGCTACAGTAACCCAAAAGTTTAAAACGCGAAACTTATCTAACTCGCTCGTCCTTTGTCATAGAGAGACGATCTTGAGTTCATTGAATAGGTTTCGGCACACTGATAATTCCGTTAAGAGAACTCGAAATTCAAAAGTTTGAATTGCGCGCGCTGCAGTAACCCGAGGGTCCAAAACGCGGAACGGCTCTAACACGCTCGTCTTATGTCGTAGAGCGGCGTGCGATAGGTCAACTAAAAGGTCTCGACGTGCGCTTTCACTTGGCGTAAAAAATTTGTTAATTACGCAAACTCGCACCGCGAAAAGCGACATTCTCGCGTTTTTAGCATAGAAATCGCTCTAACTCGCTCAGCGTGCGTCGTAGTGAGACGATCTTGAGTTGCTGGATAGCTCTTGACTCACTGATCATTTGTTCTTCTATTGGTCGAAACTCATAAGTTTGAATATTGCGATCTACAGTAACTCAAAGGTTCAAACAGCAAATCGGCCCTAACTCGCTCGTCTTACGCTGCAGAGCGGCATTCGTTCGACCGTTTGAAAGCTTACGTTGAGGCAGTTGTTGAACATTCATTCCTAAAGAAATACTTTTGTTTTTTTAAACCCTTGTCTTACGAACAACTTTGTCTGCTAAAAAAATTAATCCCGGGCGATCCCAATGTTGCCCTGCAAGAACCCCTCAGAAAGGAGCGTGTCAGAAGTAGCACATGAATAGTAGACTCCGGGCGGCCGCGCGTCCCACCGGAAAGGCTTCGAAATACTTTACAAAAGTATCCACTCTATTACTCTTCCACTTTAAAACACTCACAAACCACTCTGTATTAATAAAACAACTCAACTTTTTTAAAACAGCTTGTTGGACGAACGACACGGCGATCAATGCTAGCCTTAACCCGATCAATGCCAGCATTTATCGCAAATTTGCTATTCAATGCCATTGATTGGCATTGATGAGGGGTGCCGGAATCCGGCAGTCTGGTCCCCAATGGGGTAACGATCGATCTATGCGCCTACATTATACAGGGATGTTCTGCCTCTGCAACAGAAGCAAGGTGCAGTGCAGCGAGCTCTGCAATTTGCAGTCACCCTTTGTGGCGTCTACGTCAACTGTGTCCTCATCTATGGAGCCGCGTAGCTACGGCACGCCCCTCTATTTCTGGATGATCTTGTCAGCGGCCTGGGTGACGAGCCTGTTACTGGTCTGGGCCATAGCGAAGAAGGTAGCATGCACTATACTACAACACAGTGGCAGATCCAGGATTTTGGAATGAGGGTGGCGAGAATATTGGGCCACAGGGCGGACCAAGACTGCAAAATTGCATCAAATCTACATTTACATCACATCACATCCTATTTCTTGCGCCACAGGCAAAAATTTTAGCGAATATTTACGTGTGAAGTTATGGAATTGCTGAAAAAATAGCACCGCAGGCGAAAACGTGTGACAATACTCGTCTCTAAACGTTAGACAATAGCTCTAAAGTAGCGCCGCAGGCCAAAATTTTGTGCTCTCTGTGCCGCGCAAAAATTTTTTTCCCTGGAAGGGGAATGGGGGGGGGGGTTTGGCCGAAATGAGGGGGCGGGGGTTGTGGACGCACAACCGCCCCCCTCCCTCCCCTAGATCCGCTATTGCTGCACCAAAGACGAATTGATACGTGGCGCTTGGATACGATATGTAGACGAGTCATTCAGGGTGCCATCAACACAATTTTCTCTTTCGCCAAGGTCAACAGGGTCTGTCGGTTTGGTATCGAAGTCGCCAACGAAGAAGCAGAGAAAGGTGTGAACAATACCGATATTTTAGAACTGGACTCGTAACTGCGCTTCGTCTCATTCGCGTCTGGTTGTTTGTGTATAAACTGTTCTTGCTAGCGAGCGGCATACATGTAACTGGCTATGTTCAGCGATTAGCGCTGTCCGCTGTCACTTGACAGGTTTGTACCAACATAGTTGATTTTGTCACACATGTCGTGCTCGTGCGACTATGTATGAGCGTGCAAGTTTCCCAACTGAGATAATTGGAGCAGAGTACAGTGATGCTGTTGTCTGAGCTAGTACAAAAGAGTTGTCGTCACGGCATTCGCAGCCTACAGTAATCGCTAACTGCCGAACTACCACGGATCCAGGACTTTCCAAACAGTGCAACCTTCTTCTTCTTTAAAGCCCTCTTCCTTCACGGTTTCCAAGTGCAGTGTGCACCACAGGGGATCCACACTGATGGCCTGGCAAGTCGATCGCTTGGCGCAGGCGTGGGCGCAGACAAGTGTGTCGCCCGTTCGCATTCTATCCTTTGTCGCGGTTACAAGGCGAGCCTTGTCGCGCCAGAGCTTCAGCTGGCGAGTCCCGTTGATGAACTCTGCAAATAGGCTCCGCGATAATCTAGCCAGCAACATCGTAGCGACCGCTTGTTTCCGCAAAGTTTGGCAGTTTCAAGCCGACGACATCAGAGCTGCGACAAACCGAGTTGAAGAGGCGTAGATTCTGACATATGTAGGAAAGAAGTAGATTGTGCAATCAAGCTTCAAATGTGTACACAAAGACTGCAATTCAGAATGTCGAACTTAATAGTATGTAACTCCACAGTGTACTACAATCGATAGATCGGCCCAAGTTGTAGAAAATTTTTCGAATGGAGCAAACGCTTAAGCAAAGTCAGATTTGGCATTGGTCCCAGACCCAGTCTGCAACGCTTGTTTCACCACATTGCTCAACACTGCTCGACTAAAACCAAGCAGACGCTGCAAAACAGACCGTCGCTGCATTGTCGTATCGTCCATACATACACCAGCCACAACTAAATTAGGTACTACCTACCGATATTGTACAACAGAAGCCAGAGCCAGACCTGTCAACTGGCATGGGGCATAGCCCTCGGAGTCGCATGAGCGATCGACGTACTTGCCGCCGTAGTTGACGTGGGTGCAGCCGCAGTTGGCCACGTTGTTCTCCGCGCCGCCCGAGTCGTCGTCGGGTTTGGTGCCGTACCAGGCGACGTCGTCGGCCTGGGCGCACAATAGATACCGGATTGTTCCGCTTATCAACGTGTCCTACTATACTATAATGAATTGTAGTATAATAGTATAGTATAGTATAGTATAGCGTACTATACTATACTACAATTCGGACCGCAATTGTAGTATTATCCTGTATACTAAGCGGCATAGAGTCTGTTTGTTTGTTTGTTTGTTTGTTTGTTTGTCAACACGATAACTCTTGACACAGTTAACGGATCCTGGAGATCTATAGCTCAAAAGAACCACCTCTGTCTGGAATAGTGCATCTCCTATTGTGGACTTTGGCCGATTACTAAATTC
Source organism: Linhomoeus sp. GSCO2_2 (assembly GCA_030248115.1). NCBI lineage: Eukaryota > Metazoa > Nematoda > Chromadorea > Monhysterida > Linhomoeidae > Linhomoeus > Linhomoeus sp. GSCO2_2. The sequence continues at coordinate 11,326 of JASAMZ010003024.1, forward strand.
CACAAAAATCAAGAAAATATCGACTGCACAGCACACTCTGGGCACTCAGGAGTGGCTGCAAGTCACTATCGAGCAGATTTCGGGCTATTGCATCACCATTCACTACAGAGTTGTCGCTGCGAGACTCCGATGTGTATTTGGAGGCACGGGAGCAGGTGCGATGATAAATGCAGGCACTGGCAGGGGCACAGTGTCAAGTGACTTTAGATCTATCTGAAATGTCTTACGGGCTAAACTCAATTGTCAACGGGCTAACTGCAAGTGTCTATTGTGTATTGACAGGCACGGGAGCTGGTGCGATCCTAAACGTAGGCACTGGCCGAGGCACAGTGTCAAATGACTTGAGATCTATCTGAAATGTCCTACGGGCTAAACCCAATTGGCACCGGGCTAATTTCAAGTGTCTATTGTGTATTGACAGGCACGGGAGCTGGTGCGACCCTAAATGTAGGGACTGGCAGGGTCACAGTCAAATGGCTTGAGATCCAACTGTTATGTCCTGCGATGCACTGAATTCGACGATTCCGTTATCTCCTTTATGCTCTGCAGAGTATCCATGGGCTATTGACCATGGAGATTCTCCTACGGGCTAAAGGCTCTAGCCCTATATACTAAGCGCCATAGAGTGTGTCTGTCTGTTTGTCTGTTTGTCTGTTTGTTTGTTAACACGATAACTCTCGACAGCGTTGACGGATCGCGATGATCTGTACACCAAAAGAACCGTCGTGGTCTGTAGTTTTGCATCTCCTATTGTGGACATTGGCCGATGTCAAAATTCCACAAAAATAGCAAAAATATCGACTGCACAGTACATTCTGAGCACTATGGAGTGACTGCATGCCACTTCAGTGGGCATTTCACGCCATTGTGTCACCATTCACTGCTGAGTTGTCGCTGTGAGACTCTGAGGTGTATTTAGAGGCAAGGGAGCAGGTGCAATGGTAAATGCAGGCACTGGCAAGGGCACATTGTCAAACGACCTTAGATCAATCTGAAAACACCTATGGGCTAAATGCAAACATCTATGTGTTAAACTTAGTGTATTCTGGGGCATGGGAGCTGGTGCATCCCTAAACGCAGGCACTGGCAAGGGCATAGCATCAAGTGACTTGAGCTCTATCTGAAAAGTTCAATGGACTGTTGTGAGCAGTGGCTGTGCACCATGGGTCGATACATGCTGTGAGCAGTGGCTCACTGTGCACAACTCAATAGGCTTTAGACTATAGTGAATCACCTACGGGCTAAAGGCACTAGTACTATACTATACTACAATTCGGCCTATACTACAATTAATTGTAGTATATACTACAATTAATTGTAGTATAGAGGAAGGCAGCAAATTCTCCAAAAATTTCGGACTTTGTGTTTCATATATCGCCAATTTGATGTCTAGAGGCTGCTAATCGACTCATACCATGTCGCGAATGATGATAATACTGCTTAACTATATTTCCTAGCGAATATATTTGTTCAAGATTTACTGCAACTTGCCCCTATTCTAGCCATGAGTTGTACCTCTATACTACAATTAGAATTGTAGCACTATACTACAATGCATTTCCAGGATGCCATACTATACTACACTATACTACAATAAGAATCTATAGGGCTATACTATCCTATATACTAACTGTTAACGTAACTCACGGACTCGCCCACCTCACCGTGGGGTGTGGTGGGGTGCGGTGGGGTAGGACCATTTGGACTAGTCGACGTTCTTAAGACTAGTCCAACTTGCCATTTGGACTACTTCGCATGGATTTCTGACTAGTTCGCGTTTTCGCGGAGCCGATTTTTTTCAGACAGACTACTCCAAATGGGCAGTCGGAGCGCAGTTTTCTTGTGTCCATGTGAGTTTACGGACAAGTCCGTAAATTTTGCTTACCCTGCAATAATTGTTCAGCCTGAGTTTGTGGACTGATCCGCATGGACGTCTCAGAAGACTACTCCACAAGTCGCTCTGTTGTATTGATTGCTCTGATTTGTGATCGCATGAAAACCAATCTTTGGACTGATCTGCATGGCCGTCTCAGAAGACTACTCCACAAGTCGCTCTGTTGTATTGATCGCTCTGATTTGTGATCGCATAAAAAGCAAGTGCAGACTGCACTCGTGATGTTGTTCGTCTGCTATGGATCGATCCCTGGAGGCTTTAGTGTATGTGGACTAGTCGAACTTCGTAGAAACTCTGTGGAACTTCGTAGAAACCGAGTGGTCATGGATTGAAATACTATGCTCTATCTCATTAAGTACGGCTCACCCACATATGGGTGAGCCGAAAACGGAGTCAAAAATCAGTTTCGGACGGTCCGAAAGTTTCGGACGGTCCGAAACGGTTTCGGACGGTCCAAAATTGCCGGTGGTCGAAAAAAATGAAAACCAACCCCGTTTTTTCGGACCGTCCGAAATTGACCCCCACGCTATATCTATAGCTGTCAATTTCGGACGGTCCGAAAAAACGAGCAAAAATGGCCTATGACGTTCAGCATACCTACTGCGGGTGGTCAAATCTACCAGGCCAGTAGGCCTAACCTACCAGGCCAGTAGGCCTAACCTACCAGGCCAGCAGGCTCAACCTACCAGTCAAGTAGCCCAATCGATGAATGTGTGACATGCCACCCTAACCCATCACGTCTTCTACTAGGTGTATACTCCATCGTGTCTTTCGTGATCCAGCTCTGGTACTACACGTTGAAAACAACTATTGTCTTGCACAAGCGATGGATTATCGTGGAGGACCATCACGAATAGGAGGGGTGGGCAAGAGGACACAGCGATGCGATGGCTCTCTCTGGCTCGTCGAACAAAACACATGTTGCCGCAAGTAGTTTCACAACAACAACAAAATCACGTCTTCGATTTCGTGCATGGCATCTCTCATGTGCTGCTCTCCCTCGTCGATACTTTGATGCAGAGCCGTGAATGGCAGCACGGGCGCGCCACCTCCGACCATCTGTGTGGCTGCGTTGAGTAGCGCGTTGGTCAAAGCCAAGTGGCTCACGAGTACGTCGTCCGCATCGCCCAAGTGATCTGCAATATATCTTGATGGCTCAGCAATCCGAAACCGAAAACGTGTACAACTACCAACCGTAGATGATGTGCATGGTTTCAGCCAGCATAGGCGACAAGGGGTTCTGCCTCAGCACCAAAACTTCGTCACCGTTCTCTGCCAGCATGGTCGCCATGGCGTCGAGATCTTGTTGGATGGCCGCCATGAAGCCCACCAGTGGGTGGATGTCCCCTATCAGCACGTCGATGGCGTGAACAGCACTGTACAACTGCACCCTGGCCCCCTCCATGGAGTCTACGAAGCGCATACACACTCAATCAAAATCGACCAAATCGAAGAAATCAAGAATGCAACACAAACTAGAGATGTTGCCCAGCCTCGCCACCAACTCTCCGACGATGGCCATAGCCATGTTTGCTGTTGCCGCCTTGCTCTGTCGCTCGCTTGCTATGTGCAGGTTGCCCCAACTGGTTCCGTCAGGCTGCTATGTATGGTTACTACCTAGTTGTTCACATCATCACAAGCACCACCAAACAAAACGTGGATGTTCAACCTTCTCTGCCACATCACACACAAAGAACACATCTGCACTGTTTACTATCCATCATACAAACAACTGGAGTGTCCTACGGTAAAACAACAAACAACCATCACTGGTCTACGTTTCCATGGTCCAACAGAAACCATGAAACAGACAGGAGCAACAAGATAGAACCATATTCTCAGTAATTCGTCACAGCGCGGATGACTTTCTGGTGTTGCAGAGCCGGATCGTCGAACAAGTAATCCGTCATTTCGTGGAATCGCTCGAAACAGCCGGTGTCGACGCACAGGAACACACCACAGATCTTGCAAAACGTATCGGTTTTCCTCCTCTGGCAGTGGGCCTTGCAGTCCCTCCTCATGACCACGCCATTCGGCCTCCACAGCCTCGCATAGTGGCCCAACGAACGATCCAACCGATTTCCTGTGTAACGTGTCCCATTGGTTCAGCATCCTAGTATTCTAGCAAATAGTAACCTAATGTGCTCGACAACCTGTGACACACGTGTGGAGGATCAGACATGATGAAACATGACCTAATCTACAATCTACCCAGCTATGTTGTTTGCGATTGGCTGTTGGGGTGAGGTACCAAACATCCACACATGTACAGATTATGGTGAGCAAAGAGACATTTCCATCTGTACACTCAGCTAACTCGCGATGTAGTCAGCTGGTGGCTTCGGAGGAGGCTGATGGAAGTCGATGTAGACTCCTCGGTTCGCCCTCTCCAGCACAGTAGGGCCAACTTCCAAGGAACGGACGAACGCCAACAGTCTATCTGCTATGGCTCGTTTGGCGTGCTTGTTTTGGAGTTTGGTGTGGGGTCGGTAGTCCGCATATATGATCCTACTGTTGGCTGCGAACCAGTCGAGGACCTGCAGGAACACACCACTGACGTACCACTTCCTGCTCCGGTGGTGCTGCTTTCGGGACGTTGTCACCTGATCACTGAAACAAAGGCAGTCCTCTATGGCAGCTACAGAATGTGATGTCATGATTCAACCTACTGCAGATCGACTCCACCCATGTGCCTCGAGTACAGCTGGGCTATGACGGGGTGTGGAACTCGGAATTTGTAGTACAAGCCGGAGTTGGTCTTGCCCCTCCTCCAACACCAGCGGGGTTCTTCCGTGACGTGCTCGAGGGAAGACAGGAAAGTGACCACTGTAGCATCCCGCCAAGTCAGAGCAGAAGTGTCTCCTGTGTGATGGTTGTACTAGTTGCATATACGGTCAATGTGACCAAACGTCAACAAGAGGCAAACACCATAGTTGGAGTGCCTCCATAGCACTTCACCACGCTTCAAACTCTTCACTTCTACTGGAGTGGGCTTCTTCCGTGTTCCCATCATAATCTCTTCTGGTAAATCTGCGCGTTGCTCCCTCCTGAGTGTACCACAGAAGTATGTCCTGCGTCTCGACATGGCGAAATTCATCGCTGTTGTAGTGTAGTAGCGGTCCACGAACACCTGAGAGAGGTGAAACAATGAGGGCATGTGCATGTCTGATGCAGGACAGAGATGGCCTCACATAGAATCCTTGGTCCAGGAATGACTTCAAACCATCACCACTTGACCCGGACAGCAGGGCATAGCAGAACGCCACGATCCTACCCCAGACTCTCTCGTGTGGCACTTCGGCGTTGGTGTGCAGCAGGGCGGCATAGATATATCCAGTTGCTGGGTCACACAGGCAGTAGTATTTCAACCCTTTCCCTCTGGGCTTGCCCTTGATTACTTGGATGATTCCGCATCTCCCCTGAAGCGAGGTTGTTGAACCATCCGTGGGTAGTATGAAAGCTCAACGTTTACGTCGACGTTCACCTTGAAGGTGGTCATCTCCTCATCCAGACTTAGGCTTCGGTGGAGGCAGTGGCGCATTCTCTGCATTGCTGCTTGTGCCATAGTCAAGAACCGTTTCACTTTGTGGTCATAGGGTTTCTTCTTTTCGGCCTCATCATGTTCCTCTGGCACGTACAGCCTTATGTTCGTGTACCAACTCATGAAGCAATCCCGGGACAAGCCCAGATCTGCAACGAAGTGGTCCTTGCATGTGGAGTTCCAGTAGTCCTTCATGTCGTCCCTCCTAACGTCGTCCATGTGGAAAATAAGAGCGACGAACTTCAGGACAGACACTAGGGTCATAGTGGTCCACGTCAAAGGGAACGCTGCCAAGCCGTTGTGGTTGGTGCACCGAACCATCTCCGCTAAGCATTCAGCAGACATATCCAAGAAGAGGCCAGTCAAACTTTTGCCACTGTAGTCCGGACAAGTCAACGGGCTGTTGGCTGATGTCGGGGTCCACTGTGGCACAGTTCTCCGGCGGAACGGGCCAACCTCCCATCGATAGTCGGCAGGCAGAGGCTCCAAACAGGCAGCAGCCTCCGCTTTTTCTTCTTCGGTCACATTCTTGGCTGGTCCGCGTAGTTCGCCCCCTTTCATCTGCTGCAGGTTGCACCAACTCATGATGGTTTATCGAGTGCGTCCACAACAACCAACACAACCTCTCGTCCAGTTGCTGACTGTCCACCTCGAGCTCTCCCACGCCCTCTTCCTCTCTGTCTCCCACCCTGGTTCCTGCCTCGCAACTGCTGCCGTCCTGACTCCCCATCAGATTCGTCAGAGGATGGGGATGACGAGCTGCAGTCGCCATCGAAAGCGTCGTCGTCACCGTTGACCTCCTGGGTTAGATGCAAGCCATAGTGTATCTGTGAGAATCCACCTATAAGATGCCAAGTACAACCTGCACGAAGGCGTGCCTCTCATCATCCCTCTCACTCATACTGCCGTTGATAGTCGATCTGTTGGCCAATCCGAAGCAGCGATGGTCAGCACCTCGGTGCGGGATCTGAGCATCCTCCATGATGCAACGGACGTTCAACATCACCCCACCACAGTAGGTGTATCACCAGGTAGTGCAACCACCATGGCATAGTGCTACATCATCACCGATAGGAAGCTTTACTGTCGATGGAAGGGGATGTGGTTGTACGAACGGAGATGGCCAAACGCAAGACAAAACTAAGAAAGACGCAATGAAAACCACTGCAGACAGCCTCCCCTAATCAGAGTCAGAGTCACTGGACGACTCGTCTTCCTCTCTCTTCGTCCCTCCCACGCTGGGACTCCCATCGCACCCCAGGCTGTCTTCCAAGTCATCGTCATCGTCCAGTTCTCCATCTTCGACGGACGATGTCCCGTCACCTCTGGCGGCAACGATCTTGGCCATCAGGGCCTTCTTCTGCTCGGCCTGTTCGGTGGTGGAACCAATCTGTGATTGTGTGCGAACGAAATGCATCATGCACGATCTACATATGTATATATATAGATGAACCTCATCGTCGAAGGTGTTGTTCCCCTCTGCTCCTGAGATGTCCCCGTCATCCTGGCCATCTCCACGTTTCCCCCCAGTCTTGCTCGCCTTCGGCGCCTCAAACGACATGGTGGGTACATCGTTCATGCTGCTTCAGATGGAACGATACCACACTAGTTAGCACACCTTGTGGTCACTGTATGTCGCGCTCGACTTCCTCCGCCTCTTGCTGGCGCACTCTTGTGGCTGACCATAAAGCTGACCCGGCAAAGCACTACCGTCGGCTGTTGGCGGGAGCAGCGCTGAACAACCAGACATATCACCCCATCGTGACCACGCTCAACATGTTCTACATGTGTCTCACGCAGTTTGTTGTTGGCCTCCTGGACGTCTGCTGGCACCACCCAGTTCTGCGGCAGGCGCATCCTGCGGCCTAGGCTCCCCTTGTGATAGCCGGGCTTCGTGAACACTTTGTGGCTTCTCTTCCGGTGGTAGGCGATGATGTTGCCTAGGACGTCCAGTACCACAGCCTTCCTTTGCTCGACCTATGGTGGAACGGCTGTGACCACGTCTGGTTGTTGGTATGCCACTATCTCTATACAGCGTAGTCAGCACCGGGATGCAGTAGATGCGCAGCCCATCCTGTAGCAGCTGACGAACCAGTGGGGGCTGTTCTTCGATGATCTCATCGAGGGACATCTTCTCGGCACTCTCAGGAATCCAAGGCTGGCAGCCTGGTTGTGGATAGAGGGAATGATCGAACCACATACAAGGATCGTTCAACAACACCGATCAACCATACCGTTGTTGTAGAGAGGTCCTTGGGTGTCTCCCAGGAGGTTGTAGAGGGGCCCCGTGACGAACTGCTTGATGAGGTATTGCTGCTGCTCGTTGGCATCGATGTCGGGTTTCTGGACTTTTCGGTCCTACAACAGGATGGTTCCACCAACTGCCCAACAGAGCCACATCTGGTGGGCGACCTACCGCCAGCTGTCTGTCTGCGTAGGACCGGGCCAGGGCAACCACTTCGGCTGGGTATATGGTTGGGCCAGAACCGGACATCACGTTGGTGCCACACTCTGAGGGGTAGCCCAGGCAAGCGACGTCAACGAAGTGACAGAGCAGCGGTGGTCGACGGATCAACGAATAGCTCTGGCCTTGGCTGTGGAGGTCTTGGAACCTGTTGTTCATCATGTAATGCCTACATGCACAGAGGGAGATGTTGGTCTATGTACCTCTTCCGCATCTCCCACTCATCCTCCGACCAGACACGCTTGCCCGAGTGGTTCGGGTGGGGTTTCTCGAAGTTGAACACACGACGGGTCGTCTTCCCAGTGTCCGGCGGTCCCTCACTCCCCTC
>JASAMZ010003026.1:0-13649 GCA_030248115.1 Linhomoeus sp. GSCO2_2
GTTCGTTTCGTTCGTTCGTTCGTTCGTTCATTCATTTCATTCGTTCGTTCGTTCGTTCATTTCGTTCGTTCATTCGTTCGTTTCATTTCATTTCATTCGTTCATTTCATTTCATTTCATTTCATTCGTTCGTTCGTTCATTTCATTTCATTTCATTCGTTTCGTTCATTTCGTTCATTCATTCGTTCGTTCGTTCATTTCATTTCGTTCGTTCATTTCATTTCATTTCGTTCGTTCGTTCATTCGTTCGTTCGTTCATTTCATTCGTTCGTTCGTTCATTCGTTCGTTCGGTCATTCGTTCCGTTTGTTTGTTTGTTTGTTTGTTTGTTTGTTTGTTTGTTTGTTTGTTTATTTGTTTGTTTGTTTGTTTGTTTGCTTGCTTGTTTGTTTGTTGGGTCGTTTGTTTGTTTGTTTGTTTGTTTGTTTGTTTGTTTGTTTGTTTGTTTGTTTGTTGCTTGCTTGCTTGTTTGTTTGTTTGGTTCATTCGTTCGTTTGTTTGGTTTGTTTGGGTTTGTTTGTTTGTTGGGTGGTTTGTTTGTTTGGTTTGTTTGTTTGTGGTTCGTTTGTGGTTTGTTTGTTTGTTTGTTTGTTTGTTTGTTTGTTTGTTTGTTTGTTTGCTTGTTGTTGCTTGCTCGTTGGTTTGTTTGTTTGTTTGTTTGTTTGTTTGTTTGTTTGTTTGTTTGTTTGTTCGTCTGTCTCTGTTTGTTTGTTTGTTTGTTTGTTCGTTTCGTTCGTCCGTCCGTTCGTCCGTCCGTCCGTCTGTTTGTTTGTTTGTTTGTTTGTTTGTTTGTTTGTTTGTTTGTTTGTTCTGTCTGTTTGTTTGTTTGTTTGTTTGTTTGTTTGTTTGTTTGTTTGTTTGTTTGTTTGTTTGTTTGTTTGTTTGTTTGTTTGTTTGTTTGTTTGTCTGTTTGTTTGTTTGTTTGTTTGTTTGTTTGTTTGTTTGTTTATTTGTTTGTTTGTTCCTTCGTTTGTTCGTTTGTTTGTTTCGTTCGTTCGTTTGTTTGTTTGTTTGTTTGTTTGTCTGGTTGTTTGTTTGTTTGTTCGTTTGTTTGTTCGTTCGTTCGTTCGTTCGTCCGTCCGTTTTGTTTGTTTGTTTGTTTGGTTCGTTCGTTCGTTCGTTCGTTCGTTCGTTCGTTCGTTCGTTCGTCCGTCCGTCCGTTTGTTCGTTCGTTCGTTCGTTCGTTCGTTCGTTCGTTCGTTCGTTCGTTCGTTCGTTCGTTCGTTCGTTCGTTCGTTCGTTCGTTCGTTCGTTCGTTCGTTCGTTCGTTTGTCCGTTCGTTCGTTCGTTCGTTCGTTCGTTCGTTCGTTCGTTCGTTCGTTCGTCCGTTCGTTCGTCCGTTTGTTCGTTCGCTCGTTCGCGTTGACACAACATTCAGTGATGTTGGCTCGACTGACGAGCGCCAAACGGCTTGGCCGTTTCAACGGAATACAATTCGGTATCGAACCATTGGAGTTCTTCCATATCAAGGTACGTAGAGTCTGCACATACTCAATACTAGTGTGTAGTCCAAGATTAGTCAAACATGTCACTTCAAACTGTTGTCAGTCAAGGTCGTTTAAACTGCAACTCAGTGCCATTTTCTATATCACTCGGGCGAATGTATTCGTCTAGAAGGCGAAATGTCTACAAATCAGTCATACGAACGTCACAGGCTGTCTAGACTCACAAAGAAATGCTCCTGAGCGTTCTAAGCAGTTGGTCTAGAATGCAGTAGAACAGTCAACGACTTCTATCTTATCGGCTATTACAAAGCAACGTTTTGCGAATGAAACATTCTAGAACATCGCCAAATATGAAGCCCTGCAGAAGGCGAGCCGGTCGCTACTGCACACCGACGGTACCTCTTGCGGGGTGGAGCTTGAAATGTCAAACGACGACAAGGAGAACATCTACCTATTTTCTGGTGAACAACGACGACGACGACGACGACGACGACGACGACGACGACGACGACGACGACGACGACGACGACGACGACGACGACGACGACGACGACGACGACGACGACGACGACGACGACGACGACGACGACGACGACGACGACGACGACGACGACGACGACGACGACGACGACGACGACGACGACGACGACGACGACGACGACGACGACGACGACGACGACGACGACGACGACGACGACGACGACGACGACGACGACGACGACGACGACGACGACGACGACGACGACGACGACGACGACGACGACGACGACGACAGAAACAATGCACTGTACACTTTAGCCGTCATTTTCGATGGCCAGATGAGACTCTCAGCTTGCGAACTATTCAATAAATGGTATCGAGTGGACGCAGAGAGAAAAGCCCTACTCAAGTCCGGTATTTACTGTGGGGTGATAAATAGTGCCATTTCTGACGGAATACTGTCCGTGCTGAATTGGAGGACTTTCGGTTAGCTTTTGCGTAATGTTCGTAACGCCTGTCGCCTGAACAGCCAAGTCTTACAAAATGGTCAGTTTTGATTTGTAATCTACGGGATGCCAGAGCAGCCAAGAAACCAAGCAATTGTAGGAGTACGAAGAAGTAAACGGTGCATAGTCTTCCAACCAGTAAGGTCGACCGGAGGCGCAATTCAATCAACAACTGTGAACACTCCTGCCTCAATTTATCGAAAATGTCAGACAAAAATGTCGATTTTGACATTGTTTATTCTTAATTCAAAATGTCTCGAAATTGCAAATTATTAAAACTGCAAAACTATGTCAGAAATTTTTGTTGACATGCGGCCTTAGAATTTCAGCATTCACATTCGTCAATAAATGACGTTCTATTTTGTCAATTTATGAAATTTTGGCAAACAATTGCGTATTTCTATTAAATTCCACATTTACAAAAAAATTCTTTTGTGTTACAAATTATCCGCGGTCTATGCTCTTTCCATTTCTGAAGAAATTTCGCCGCTAGCTCATCGGGTGAAAAAGTCGATTTTTGACTTCTTTGAATTTCAAATGTGAATACTTGTTTGAAGCTGGCATTCTCACTCCTGCTGCTGGTGTGACTCATGACGTGATGTTATTCACTGCGCGGGCAAAACAGCACAGAGATTATTTCACCAGACGTTTCGCTGGCAAGGCAGCCAGCATTATCAATGGCACCACCCTGAAACAGACCAATGTCGGCAATAAGCCACAGAACGACACCTACTTAAGCATGGGGGCTATCACACTCCACGCGCGGCTTACGTCAGTTGACCCCACATTCCCATTCACAAGTCTGTCACGATTGGCCAAAATGAGGGCAGCTTCACTGATCTGTAACTTCTTGTAGTCAGACTGACGCGCTCTGATTTTGACGTTATCTTTCACAAACGCGTGACCATTTTCGACGCAGTGGGCGGCCATCGCCGTCCCTTCTCTGTTTCTTAGTGTGGGCAGATCCAGGGTGCAGGCGTGCGCGTGCTCTCCCACCCGCTTGCTGATGCGACGCGTCGTCATGCCTATGTAGGCACGGTCGCAGTTGTCGCAGGGGATCTCATACACCACGCTGTGAGGCTCCTCCTTGGGTTCGTCGAGTTTCTTGTAAAGAAGACCCCCCAGAGTGGCCCCCTTTCTGAAGCGCACTTTGAATCCCTGTGACTGCAAGTAGCACTGCAGCTTCTTGGCGAGCAGACGACCGCAAAATGGCAGAGTGACTGTAGGGCCTTTGTCTGAAGGTAGCTGGGGGCTCAGTTGCCTGGACTCGAACAGCAATCCTCTGACGAGCCGTCGGTCGTAGCCGTTGCTGATCAGTCCTTCAGACAAAGGCCCTACAGTCACTCTGCCATTTTGCGGTCGTCTGCTCGCCAAGAAGCTGCAGTGCTACTTGCAGTCACAGGGATTCAAAGTGCGCTTCAGAAAGGGGGCCACTCTGGGGGGTCTTCTTTACAAGAAACTCGACGAACCCAAGGAGGAGCCTCACAGCGTGGTGTATGAGATCCCCTGCGACAACTGCGACCGTGCCTACATAGGCATGACGACGCGTCGCATCAGCAAGCGGGTGGGAGAGCACGCGCACGCCTGCACCCTGGATCTGCCCACACTAAGAAACAGAGAAGGGACGGCGATGGCCGCCCACTGCGTCGAAAATGGTCACGCGTTCGTGAAAGATAACGTCAAAATCAGAGCGCGTCAGTCTGACTACAAGAAGTTACAGATCAGTGAAGCTGCCCTCATTTTGGCCAATCGTGACAGACTTGTGAATGGGAATGTGGGGTCAACTGACGTAAGCCGCGCGTGGAGTGTGATAGCCCCCATGCTTAAGTAGGTGTCGTTCTGTGGCTTATTGCCGACATTGGTCTGTTTCAGGGTGGTGCCATTGATAATGCTGGCTGCCTTGCCAGCGAAACGTCTGGTGAAATAATCTCTGTGCTGTTTTGCCCGCGCAGTGAATAACATCACGTCATCAAATGTGAATATCTCGAAATGCGAAATTAGCAACAGAAACGGACAGTGGATCCATAATCAGCGACCTTGACTCTACTTGACCACATACGTCACATATCTTACTTCGGTGCCACGGACACTCAGACAGACAGACATTGTCATCCGTATATATACACCTCGCCGCGCTGATGCGCGGCGAAACAAGCTGTTTTAAAAAAGTTGAGTTGTTTTATTAATACAGAGTGGTTTGTGAGTGTTTTAAAAGTGGAAGAGTAAAAGAGTGGATACTTTTGTAAAGTATTTCGAAGCCTTTCCGATATGACGCGCGCCCGCCCGGAGTCCACTATTCATGCGCTACTTCTGACACACTCCTTTCTGAGAGGTTCTTGCAGGGCAACATTAGGATCGCCCGGGATTAATTTTTTGAGCAAGACACACCCATTTCTGAGCGGTTGTTGCAAGGCAACATTGGGATCGCCCGGGATTAATTTTTTTAGCTGACAAAGTTGTTCGTAAGACAAGGGTTTAAAAAAACAAAAGTATTTCTTTAGGAATGACCGTTCAACAACTGCCTCCACGTAAGCTTTCAAACGGTCGAACGAATGCCGCTCTACAACGTAAGACGAGCGAGTTAGGGCCCATTTGCTGTTTCAACCTTTGGGTTACTGTAGCTCGCGATATTCAAACTTTTGATTTCGACCAATAGAAGAACAAAATATGATCAGTGAGTCAAGAGCTATCCAGCAACTCAAGATCGTCTCTCTACGACGCACGCTGAGCGAGTTAGAGCGATTTATACGCTAAAACGCGAAAATGTCGCTTTTCGTGGTGCGTGTTTGCGTAATTAACAAAATTTTCACGCCAAGTGAAAGAGCACGTCGAGACCTTTTAGTTGACCTATTGCACGGCACTCTACGACGTAAGACGAGCGTGTTAGAGCCGTTTTGCGTTTTGGACCTTCGGGTTACTGTAGCGCGCGCAATTCAAACTTTTGAATTTCGACTTCTCTTAACGGAATTATCAGTGTACCGAAACCTATTCAAGGAACTCAAGATCGTCTCTCTATGACGGAAGACGAGCGAGTTAGATCAGTTTTGCGTTTTAAACCTTTGGGTTACTGTAGCTCCCGAAATTCAAACTTTTGAGTTTCGACCAATAGAAGAACAAATGATCAGTGAGTCGAGAGCTATCCAACCAACCCAAGATCGTCTCCGTACGACGCACGCTGAGCGAGTTAGAGCGATTTCTGCGTTAAAAACGCGAGAATGTCGCTTTTCGTGTTGCGTGTTTGCGTAATTAAGAAAAGTTTTATGCCGCACGAAAGAGCACGTCGAGACCTTTTAGTTGACCTATCGCGCGCCGCTCTACGACGTAAGACGAGCGACTTACAGCCGTTTTCCGTTTTGACCTTCGGATTACTGTAGCGCGCGCAATTCAAACTTTTGAATGTCGAAGTCTCTTAGCAACATTACCAGTGAGTCGAGGCCTATCCATAAAGTCCAAGATCGCCTTCCTACGACTTACCAACGCCTAGATATGAAAGCGTGACGGACGTACGAACGCACGGACGATAAGCTCTCGTAGGGGTTCGCCCGGCTGAGGCCGGGCGAAAAAAGTGGGGTCGCTCTCATACTAATTTCAAGGAAATGTATCTAAGACTGTGGAGTTAAGGTTCAATTTGTGACTACATTGAATAAGACTACATGTGTAATGTAAAACAGTATCATGTGCATATGGTGAAACATACTCTATCCGGGTACGCAAGTCATTTCTACCCCGCTTCAATAGCTGAAGGGGGCGCCAAAAATGGTTTTTATTCGCAAAATCACATTAAAGTATATAACCAACCTGAGGACCAATGTTATAATCGCACATGAAACACAGTGTGCGCAGGTATCGCTTTACCATTATATTATTGATTTTTTCGCCGCGCCTCAGCGCGGCGAGGTGTATATATACGGTTGACAATGTGTGTCTGTGTGTGTGTGTGTGTGTGTCCGTGGCACCGAAGTAAGATATGTGGCATATGTGGTCAAGTAGAGTCAAGGTCGGTGAGTATGGATCCGATGTCCGTTTCTGTTGCTAATTTCGCATTTTCGAGATATTTATATTTAAAAATCAAAAATGTCGAAAATCGACTTTTTTGTCTGATGAGTTAGTGGAGAAATTTCTTCAGAAATGGCAAGGGCATAAACTGCGGATAATTTGTAACACAATAGAAAATTTTTGCACTTGTGGAATTTGATAGAAATACACAATTATTTGTCATAATTTCCTAAATTGACAAAGATATGTGATGTGGCATATGATATGTGGCATATGTGGTCAAGTAGAGTCAAGGTCGATGAGTATGGATCCGATGTCCGTTTCTGTTGCTAATTTCGCATTTTTGAGATATTTACATTTAAAATTCAAAAATGTCGAAAATCGACTTTTTTGTCTGATGAGTTAGTGGAGAAATTTCTTCAGAAATGGCAAGGGCATAGACTGGGGATAATTTGTAACACAATGGAAAATTTTTGCAAATGTGGAATTTGATAGAAATACACAATTATATGTCATAATTTCCTAAATTGACAAAGATATGTGATGTGGCATATGATATGTGGCATATGCGGTCAAGTAGAGTCAAGGTCGGTGAGTATGGATCCGATGTCCGTTTCTGTTGCTAATATTTCGAGATATTTATATTTAAAATTCAAAAATGTCGAAAATCGACTTTTTTGTCTGATGAGTTAGTGGAGAAATTTCTTCAGAAATGGCAAGGGCATAGACTGCGGATAGGTAATTTGTAACACAGTAGGAAATTTTTGCAAATGTGGAATTTGATAGAAATACACAATTATTTATTATTTGTCATAATTTTATAAATTGACAAAAATAGACCGCCTCATTTTGACGAACCTGAGTGCAGAAATGGAAAGGCTGTGTGCCAGTCAGATTATGTGACACATCGCTGCAGTTTTCAATTACGGTATTGTAATTTCGAGATATTTAAAATTCTATTTTAGACCTTTCCACTTCGTCGATGTTTTCGTGCAATGGGCTAGCGGTAAAATTTCTTCAGAGGTGGCAAGGCCATAGACCACGGATACCTAATTAGCAACATAAAGGAAATTTTTTTGCAAATGTGAAATTTTATAGAAACATTCGAGTATTTGT
The DNA here is from genome assembly GCA_030248115.1 of Linhomoeus sp. GSCO2_2. Classification (NCBI taxonomy): domain Eukaryota; kingdom Metazoa; phylum Nematoda; class Chromadorea; order Monhysterida; family Linhomoeidae; genus Linhomoeus; species Linhomoeus sp. GSCO2_2. The sequence continues at coordinate 7,542 of JASAMZ010003026.1, forward strand.
CAAAATTTGTCCTGTGTTTATTGCTGAATGTGAGCGCAGAAACAGAAAGGTCGGTCGTACACCAAAAGGAATTCGTGACGAACGACAACTGAACTAAGCGGTTGGCAAGTTTCTTTGTTGAGTGTGGCGTATTAAAACACAGATAGAAACTTCAGAACTGACATTTGTCAAGTAGCTGTCAGCGGAACTTTATGTCCTTTGCTTAACTTCTAAGATTGACAGTTTCGAAATATTTGCAGTCGAATATGTTGAGTGGAGTGGTCAACTGTCTCGTGAGCTACCTTGCGCCGTTATTGAAGCGACTATAGAGTTTTGTCATTTTCTTGACCACGCGACAACGTCGCGACAGAGTTGCCTCAAGTTGGTGGAGTGGCTGTAACTGCATATGGCTGCGGCATCGCGAAAGTCAGTCGCTTCTTGCAGAGCATATTGCAGTTCCTGCGACACCGTAATACAACGATCAATGAAACATGTCGCGTGAAGATGATAAACAGAGACGGCAGCTACAGAATACAATACTAATGGGCATCGAGTAACGTTCGTGCTCCTCTTTCACTTCTTGGTCTCCTTGTCCTCTTGTTACTTCCTGCCATAGTGCTCCACTGCCAACATGTCGGGGCAGATTCTCTGAAGCGCAGTGCACTTCGAAGTTTTGAATTCAAGCGCACTGGAGATTACTGCAGAATGGATTACGAAAGTATGTGACCTGCGCTCGTGGCATATGGAATATCCAGACGGCAGCAGCAATGACTGAGGCCCGAAGTGCAGTTGTGGGCCAGCGCTCTGCCGCCTGGTCCTAGAAATTGATTACGCCCGTAGCTGATGTGTTTGTTACAGGTCATGCGCGGCGAGCCAAATAAAGTAACTTGCGTTGTTGACATATGTATGTATGGGTTCTTCAGAGCAGATGGCAGCAGCAATAACTGAGGCCCTGGGTGTAGTTGCGGGCCAGCGCTCTGCCGTCCGTCCCTAAACGTAGGCTATTGCATGTACAGTGTACACACAGTCGAAGCAAATACAGAATTTGTGACGACGTACAGCTCAGACGATAAGACGACCGTCGCGTAGCAGTACTTGAAGCCATTCTGTGAAGGCAGTTAAACGTGTAGTGTACGGATCTGCAACAGATGTCGGGATACATTTCTGTCGTAGCGTCACGAAGCGCAATCCTGAAACAAAGAATCGATTGTCGTGTGGTGCACCCAATTGCTATGTCCCCATACCTTTGGGAGTAGAGATCTGGTGTCATTATTGTGACAGATTCAGTCTTATTGTCAGTGTTTCTATAATCATACCTCAGTGTGTCGAGTAGTGTTGTCAGTTAAGCGTCAGTGATTTCAGAAGTGTCGCTGGAGTAATGTGGATGTCTGTAGTTTTCAGTGTTCCGCAGAATCAATCTTGTTTTTTAGAAATTTCCACTTGTTTCTTGCTTTTAGCGCCCATTCCATCACGTCCTTCCTGGGTGACATTCTACTGATCTTAATGCAACTCTTTGGACAATGTTCAATGAAAAGTCCAGCCAAGCTTCTAACCCGACTAAGGGCAACATAAATCTGGGCAGACTGAAATATCTCGTCTCCAATGTGGACAGCAGCTGACGAAAGGCTCATTCCTTGAGATTTGTGAATTGTCACTGCCCACGCTGGTATAAGGGGGAACTGAGTTCTAGCAATGAATCTGCCAAAGTGATTGTACTCGGTTTCAATTCTTTCAATTGGAATGCAACCGTCTTCTTCTTGGAGCTCGCCTCCAATATCTTGATTGTCAAATTGGACAGCTATGGAAGTTATGTGCCCCTTCTCATCTCGCTGGAACTTGGCAACTTTTCCTGTGTCGCCATTGACGAGATCAAAGCACAAATTTCTTGTCAGCATTACCTTTGTTCCAACAGACACCTCAAGCTTCTTTAGAAGGCCTCCAGCGTCTCGGTCATCTTTTGGGACGTGCTTTGGGTCGGCCGAGCATCCACTGGCAATGTCATTAAGTGAGTAGATGTCAGTAGCTTGAAATGTTTCGGTCAGAGCTTCTAGTTGCCGTTGCCGCTCACTGTTAAAAGCTTCGACCTGTCTAATTTTAGGGTACAGCCGCATGGCCACATCAATCTTTGCCAGAGCTTCCTTTGTACGCACGCGTTGCATAAGTGTCTCCAAGTCTCCATCTTTCAATTGGCCAATCTTCACTCTGTCGAGCAACTGACACCAGGGTTTGTCTTCCTTTTGTCTCATATTTTCTTCTAGCCAAATGAAGTCAAAGTTCTCAAACAATGGGTGGTTGAAGCACATCTCTTCTTTAATAGGGGGCAGTTGGAAGAAGTCTCCAGCCACAATCACATTCATTCCACCAAATGGGTCACTGTTCATTCCAGTGTTGTCATTCTGATATATCTCTGAAAGCCGTCTGTGGACATTTTGAAACGTCGTCAATCCAACCATGCTAATTTCGTCAATTATAAAAAACTTCTTCTGTCCGAGTTTTTCTTTCACAAGCGACATAACTTTCTGGCTAAGTGGATAGTACAATAGTGAACCGTCTCTGTCCTTCTTAGTGATTGGCAGTTTCAGAAGCGAATGAAGAGTGTGTCCTCCTATATTCTTTGCCGCTAGACCAGTATATGCGCCAGTAACTACAGGGTCATGCCCAGGAAACTCGCTGTACATCATCTTCAAGCATTCAGCCAAAACTCTCAAGAAGTGAGACTTTCCAGTGCCAGCATTGCCAAATATCGCGATCATGAGCTGATTGGACGAATTAATATTGCGTCGAATATACTTAAGGCAGCGTCGTTGGTCTTTTGAAAGAGAATTGACGGCCTCTTCAACACTAAATGCTTCTGTTGATGTAGTCAGGGTATGCCACAGTTGGTCTTCTTCTGATGTGACAATGACGTCATCTTGTGTCTGATTGGTAGCGCCAGCACTTTGGTCTTCTGCGACGCAAGTGTCTGCACCTTCAGTAAACATGTTGTCATTGTTGTTGCCAAATTGAATTGGATTGCCAGGATCGGTTTCGGGTGTGTCATTTTCGTCCAAGAGAATATGGTTGAGCTTCAGTCGTTTTGCTGCCTCTATCACTTCACTAACAAACGAGTCATTTGATAAGCTGTCAAAGTTCATTGCGGATTGCTTTGCCTCAAAAGATTCTCTTGCAGAGTCAAACCCTTCAAGCAGTTGCTTCTCTGTTCTATGAGCATAGTGCAACAAAATCAGCGAGTAGTAATAGTCATCCGTGCTCATGCTTATGTACGACGTTCTAATGCATTTGAATTGTCGTCTTTTCCGAAGTTTGCCACTCTCGTCAAGCAGTGGAAGCAACTGCGCACCTTTTGTGTCGAAAGAAACACGGTCGTACCAACTGATCAACTGATAGAGCGTCAAGTCTTCTAGGACCTTTGGCCTCTTACGGTAAGTGTCAATTGCGTTGTCCTCAAAAACGTCAGTCGAGCTAGGTATTCTTTGAGCGAGTTGTCGTATGTCTTCGATCTTTCTAAGCTTCTTAACTCTTTTTTCTTCTCTAATTGTGCTAATTTTCACAGTCGTGCGAGAAGAGACCACCATTTCCAATCCGCAAAGTCTAAATGCAGCTTCTTGACAGGTCAGTCGTCTGCACTTAAGCATGCACATTCCAAGGCGAAGCATTCGGCCGCTCTGGGTCAGATTCAGCTTAGACATGTTCTGAATCTCTTCCGCTAGTCTGGTCTTCAGTTCCAAAGGTTCCGCTTTCATGCAGTACTTGCACACATAATAGGCCAATCCATGTGATCCACTAACCAACTGGATGTCGTGATGTCCACGCCAGAGTTTCATTATGTCTTTGTTGTAGCAATTGAGGTTTTCGCAGCCTTCAGGTCGTCTAGTTTCATAAAATGTCACTTTTCTCTTGCTTTTCTCTACTTCGTACAGAAGTCTTGTCTTTGTGCACGGTCTTCTGGGATAGCTGAATCTACATTTTGCATTCTTATTCTTTTTACAAGCGTCAGTATGCTTATGGAATTGCTTCGACATCACCAGTTCATACAGCAGGAGCAGAGACTCGTCGGATTTGTCCGGAACGTCTGTGGATACCACTTTGTCGACATATCTTACAATATCGTTAGCGCTGCTGCCCTTGTGGACGCTCGGTGCATCTGCTACCCACCAAAAGACATGAAAGTGAACTGAGCCTCTGTTTTGAAACTCCACTCTCGCATGGTAGTCAGTCACGGTTCCAAGCAACTTTGATCTCTTAACATAATTAACCAAAGCCTTAAATCTTCTCATCGCATACTGGGCAACTGTAACAGGGTCCTTCTTCACTGCATCTCGTAGAGTCGTGAAGTCTTCTTTTAGTTCATTTCTCATTAGCGCTTCAAGCTCTGGCCAATTGTGGTCGTCAATTGACAGTGTCATGAAAATATCTGGGGGTCCTATTGTTCTGAGTTTCGCAAGAAGATCGAACAGCTGATCTTTCCAGTACGCCGCAGTTCCTCTGATATTTTTCATGAAAACCAGAGAGTGGCCTAGTATATCTGAGTTTTCGCCCATGGACAAAACGTCTTGTGCAGTGACATACGTGGACTTATTTGGCTCGCCTTGAGGTTTCGTACACGTCTTCTTGACATTCATATATACATCGCAGAGCTGCTTTAGTCTTTTCGTCTCATACCGATTGACAGCTGTCACAAGATATGGAATGTCACATCTAAAGCGACGATCTTTGTGAAGCAATCGACTTTGCAGGTAATCTAATAGGTATAGTCTAATGTCTCTCTTTTCAGACCACTCATCGCGTCCCAGCGGAAACAACCAAGGATGAGCAAGTGATTCAGCGTGATCTGTGTCTTCAAAGCTAACCGGTTTGCCAGCGCTTCTGGGAAACGCCACGTTTGGTGTTTGCGAGCCAAGCAGATCTTTCACCGACAAATCCGGAAATGTATAGTCAATAGGAATCATCCCAGACTCAACGAAAGCGTCAAGATCAATTTGCTCATCTGCAGGATCACCATTTTGAAGGCTTGCGTGGTCTATCTGAATGTCTTTGTACAGTGGATTATTCATCTGAAGCCACAGCAATGCGCCATGAACCAAAGGAGCCCTGACAACTCCAGTGTAATTTGCCGAGGTACAAAGAATGGCCGCGTTCTCAAAATTCCTAGGCAAGATTTTCAGAATTTCTGTTGGTTCACTTGGAAAATGCACACTCATTCCATACTGACCATATTGCCCTCCTTTCGGTAGTACAAGCAATGTCATGTAAGTCTGTATTTTGCATACAAACCGTCGTTCAAGAAAGTTCAATGTCTTGAGAACATCTGGAACAGGATCAAGCGAGAGGCCATTGTACCATGAACGAGCTGGGATCTTGTCTTGCTTCAGACTCTGCTGGCACAGTCTGCATACTTTGTCCGACCTCTGTAGTCCAATTGTCACACATGCTGGAGAAAGTGTTTTTACATCTTGCGATTGATCAGGAAATAGCATCTTGGAACAGCTCATACAAGGAGTTCTAGACACACAGCTGCAGCAGTTCTCGTAGTCCATCTCAATTGCGGACAAAGGTCTGTTTGATCTGGCACGTTGCATCTGCGTGCGGTTCGAATCTCTGTCTGTCTCTATCTCAGCTTTTGTCCTGGCGTCTCTGGCACGTTGCCTCTGTTGACGATCCAATTGCCGGTCTGTCTCTACTTCATCTTCAGTCCTAGCGTCTCTGGCACGCTTCATTTGTTTGCGGTTCGATTGTCTGTCTGCCTCTATCTCAGCTTCTGTCCTGGCGTCTCTGGCACGTTTCATCTGCGTGCGGTTCGATTGTCTATCTGCCTCCATCTCATGGTCAGTCCTGGCATCTCTGGCACGTTGCATTTGTGCACGGTTTGATTGTTTGTCTATAGTTATCTCATTTTCGGTCCTAGCGTGTCTGAAACGTTGCATTTGTGTGCGATTCGATCGTCTGTCCGTCTCTGTCTCAACTTCAGTCATAGCATCCCTGACACGTCGCTTACGCGCTCGGTCGTTTGCTTTAGTCACTTCGCTTTCGTCTAACGTCATCGTTTTCCGCTGTTTTTCCACCGATTGTTGCTTCTCTTTGTTTCTTTGTCTTTCCCGTTGTGCTTTCGAGAGTCGTCGGGTGTTCTGC